>NW_004624760.1:15723814-15865915 GCF_000247695.1 Heterocephalus glaber | reverse complement strand
GAGTTTTTAATCTCCTGGAAATCTGTTTGCATCTGTTTTATGGATTCCATTTGTTTCCTATGTTGGGATTCCATCATGGTCCTCAGATCCTCTATTTTTTAATCTGTGTCCTCTCTAGATTTATTAATCATGTCTTGCACTATGGTCACAGTTTCTGCTGTTATCTGAGAAGTTATTTCTGATTTCATTTTTTCCAGATCTTCTTTTGTTGCCAGTTCAGGGAGTACAGGTGGTTGACTATCAGATTGTTTCATCTTGTTTCCCTTTAGGGTTGCTTTAGGTGATCTCATAGCTCTCCTCCTCAGCACTAGTGGCAGCTCTGCTCCTTGGTGCTGTGGGCAGTGGTATGGTGGAATGGAAGGCTCATCTCCTGGTGCTGGGGGCAGCTCTGGTCCTCGGCACTGGGGCAGTGGTATGGCCCATAAAGAATTTTCAAAAAGAACCTCAATATTAAAATCTTTCACTCCCTCAAAGACATTCTAATAATAATGAAAAAATAGACTACTCAGTGAGGAAAAATATATAATGACTATGTGATGACAGACTTGTAAATAGCATATATAAATAACCTATTGAGCTCTCTAAAAAAGATAAACAACTAGATTTTTAATACAACAAAAACATTAGAAAGAAAACACCTAGGTGCCAGAGATTTAGCTCAGTGGTTTCACCACCTGCTGCACAAGCCCAAGGACCTGAGTTTGATCCCTGGTACCAAAAAAAAAAAAGAAAATACCTGAGCAGACATTTTGCTAAAGAAGAACGTACAGATTGCAAGTAAGCACAGGAAAAGATATCCAACACCATTAGTCACTAGGTAAGCACAAATCGAAGCAAGAAGGTGGTATTTCTCACTCATTTAGAATGGCTAAAGTTAAAAAAGACAACCCCCAAGTTTTGTTGAACATATAGAGCAAGTGGAATTCTCACACATTGCTAGCAGAAATGCAAAATGATAAAACCACTTTGAAAAAACAGTCAGTAATTTATTACAAAGTTAAAATTTAATTCTGCATTCCCATTCTTAGATATTAGTCAACAGTATTGAAAACATGTAAACACAAAGACTTCTGGAGAAATATTAGCAACAACTTCATAACAAAAGCCAAAATTGAAAATTACCTAAATATCCATGAAATGGTGAATTATCCATTACAAATTGTTGTGATACCATGAAAAAAGTATCAGGAACAAACTAGTGATATAGGACAGACATAGATGAATCTCAAAAGATTTACATTACATGAAAGAAGTCAGGCACAAATGATGACATACTGTTTGATCTTATTAATATGAAACTCAAAGAAATGCAAATTTATCATGAGAAAAATCAGATTGGAGGTTACAAAGAGCCAGATGAGTGGAGAGGAGATTTACTTCAAAGACACACAAGGGACTTATTGAATGTGAAGACATTTTTCTTTATCTTGATTATGGTGCTAGTTAAAAGAGTGTATGTGCTTGTCAAAACTCTTGGAACCATATACTTAAAACTGATGATTATTTTGCATGTTAGTCATACCTCAATGAATATGGTTTTAAAAAACAAACATTCATATGTTTCCAAATGAAAATTCATGGGGTTATACTACTTCTTAACAATGGTTGTCTTTGTGTTTCAGGACTAGGTGGGGATTTTTTTTTTTTTTTTACTTCTTGGTGGCATTCATTTACTTATTCACATATTCAAAATCTATTTGTTAATTAGTTCCAGAAAGTCTGAAAATCATCTGTGACCAGTGATTGGCAAATTAGATACGATTCCTGCTATCACCGGCTAGACACAAGCTGACTGTTTCCTTCTCTGCATTTCCTAATCTTTCAGTAATGCATATGTTCTATTTTGTCATAGGAAAAAAATTCCACACAACTTTATGAATCATTGTGTTTTTAGATCCTCTTTCCTTTTAAATTTGCTTCTCTGGTTCTCTCCTGAATTCATGATCATGAGCATATGCTCAATACACACAGTACACTGTGTAGGTCAACCGTTGTCATCATGAAGAAATGAGAATCTGACTGCTTACCAATATGTGTTAGAGCAAACATATGACAGACTTCTAAGTTTACACTCAATGAGTTCCTATTGGTATTTTAAATAGCTATGTTATTTATATAAGTAAATGTCCTGCTTAGATAATCATTGAAAAGAAAGTGCTGGTATATTGGGATGGAAAGTGCCATTATATAAGAGTATGCTTGTTCTAATAATGCAGTCATTATAAACTTTCTGTAAGATCATGGACTATTTCTGAAGCCTTATCAATCATCTGATCCAATATCCTGGTTTTACAGACTCACAAAAACCTTTGAGAAGGAAGTGACCTTTTGAAGACCACACTACTCATTACTAGAGAGATAAGATACAGATTTCAGGTGTTCCAGTGACTCAAAATCCAAATTACACAGATGCCAGTGCTTTGGAACCTTGTATTTACCAAAGATTTAAATTATATACCTTGTATGCTGTTCTTTTACCACCACCACTGCCATGCCCTTGACAAACATTGTTAATCAGTCAGCACATCTTCTGGCAAATCCTTGTCAAGGCCTCAAACCATTCCTAACAATCATCTCCACAGTTATTACCAACAGATCAGAGAAAACACTTGAGGTGAAATCCAAGTGAAATTCATACAACAGAAACACATCCCTTATGGTACATACAACAACCTATCAAGGAGCTCAAGCAAGGTTTTCTTTGTCTATGTCCTCCGATCTTCATGTGAAGCACACAGATGGTAACCTTTTCCCCAGCTTCATGCAAAGATTAGCTGAGAAAATAAATGTGAAATGACTTCATAAGTACTGACTTTGAGCAGTGTTAAGTTTTCTCTTTCCTATATGTCACCCTCCCCCCACAGAGTTGACATATCTCTCGTATAGAATAAGCTTATTTCTTCTCCCAAAATTTAGCTTGAGTCTTGACTTAGAACTAATAAGTAGTGAAAGGGACTTATTTTGATTCTGTTTCATTTTAGTTTCCTTTCTGTTACATATAATTTAAAAATTAGTTATAAATATGAACGTTGGATAAAATATTTTCAGAAGGAATATGAATGGTTAAAATAATGTTAGGTATTTGGATGGAAAACCTAGGGATTCACAAATCCCCCTGGCCATTTCTCATCAATATGACTAGCTGAGCAATAATTTCATCCATCCATGAACAGGGGAATAGGACAATAGGGTTCCTAATCTTTAAGTCACTTCTTCCAGCATGCATAATGGGATAAAAAATCACTCCAGGATCCCAAGCACTGATATCTGCAGCAACTAACAACCACTGAGATGATCCCTAACTGTTTTATGTAAGGGTGAGGCATTTAAGGAGAATGGCTCCTGGGGCTTCCCTACACACTCAATTTCATGGCTAAAATTTCACTCCACTGAGGAAGGCAAAACAGTAAACAATAAAATAAGTTAACCCAGCAAAACAAAAGGTACGCAGACAAGAGTTGCGAGAGAAACAATAATACAAGAAAATATGACAAAAATTGGCAATAGAGAAGACCCATGTGAGATGCTATGTGAGCCAGAGACTGAGAGGCCAGAGGCAGGCAGTCACTAATACACTGATAGAAGAGCAGGAGATGAGGCCCTGGAGACTGGAAGGAGGTTGGTCCAGTTGAATATCCCAATGTGGCTAAGGGTAGACTCCCAGGTGGTGAAGGAGGTTAGATCAGGAAGGGTGAGGGAGAAATAAACGTGGCTTGAGATGGGTCAGACTCCCACAGGTATTTAAGTAAGGTCAACACAAATGGTAGGAGAGTCGGAGTTTTATTTTTCAGAAGTGTTATAATTAAACTTTTCTCAGTTTATAAAGAAACCTGGAGTCCTAACCCCTGTAAAAAGGGGCCAGAGTTGTGTGCTTTACAAAAGATGCAAATGCTCCATTTGCTGGTAAAGCTGCAAATGGGGAAGAAACTCTTCTTTCTAATGGTGTTGGTTTGAGCCCTACAGATCTACATGGGCTCCCAATAATCACATGGATATGTAGAAACATAAATAAACATCATTTCTCCCCTCTTAACAAGATCTGTGCTACCTTTAGCAAAAGGCTTGGCTTTACTTGAAGACAATCAATTGTAGCTGCTCAGATGGATGGAGCATGTGGTAAGTGAATTAATGTCGCAAGGGTCTTGGGTGTCTGACTTTTCATGTTGTCTGAATTTGTAACATGTAAGACTGCATTTCCATAAGTTTTGATATGCAATGTGTTCTGTGGCACTCAGAACTCGATCAGGATGAAAAAACTTTAGAAAGTAAGTTGTTATTATTGTATTTGCCTTCATATGGGAAATAGTCAAAGGAAGACAAACAGGAGGGAAAAAAAAGATCCTATATAGATTAGCACTCCCACACACCCTGCAACCTGGGGGGAGAAAAGAAAAGAGAAAGAGAACCAGAAAACCTGGCATAAGAATAAACCTTATCAAAGACTGAACACTACAATCAGAACTCTATGTGGGGAAAGTTTTACCTTTTGAACCCCAGAGAAGAAAATTATACTCACTAGAGGAAGAAAAAGAGTTATTAACAAATCAGTTATCTGATGTTTAAATAATACAGCTGCTAAAATGAGCCCTCTAAGTAAACCTGCAGTGGAGCTAATTAGTTCAGCATTTTGCCAATAACCTCATCTCCTTTCACTTTGGCTTAAAAAAAAATGATGGGCTCATATTATTAACACATAACACTGAGTGTGTGATAAAATGAGTATTTTAAAGGAATACATTTGGTGGGTTAGTCTTTAATTCTAACTGTTCTTTAAATAGTAGGTAAAATTGGAATTTTCTTTAAAGATTCTGAGCCAAGCTCTGTTCAGGAAAGTAGCAAACTTGAATACTAGACTAACTGGCCCATTTACTACCTATGTAATCTTAGAGTAGCTATACTAGTCAACTTTCCCATTGCTGACACATAATGCCTAACACCCACAGTTTAAAGGAGAAGAGGTTTAATCTAGCTTATGCTTACAGGTGGCTCAGTGCCTGGTCAGCTGGCTCCAAGACAGAGACATGGAAGAGCATGGTGGAGTAAAAATGATTAGTTCATGGTATTTAGGAAGCAGTGCAGGAAAGCAGTGACAGGGAGGAAAGGGTGAGGCACCAGACAGTACCCAGAGTCACAACTCCATGCCCCACCCAGACATGCCCAACAGTGTGCTCTACCAGTCTCCTGGGAGTCTCCTAAGCCAATCAAGTTGACACAATCAAGTTTAACTGTCGCAGAAGCCAGTTAGCCTTCCATTACTCCCAGCATCTCTGCAATGGAGATATTAGAATTTGTCTAGTATGTCTAGTAGGTGGTTGTGATTATCAAGTAAGCTATCACAGAAACAAGTATTTAAAGATGTCTAAATTCAATATATATAGTGACTTTTACAATGGAAAAAAGGTAAAATCAAGGTTAGATGATGGAAATATGCTGTCTCATATGTTAGCCTTTGGTCAAATGTGATTGCTGAGAGCTTTAAATGTGGCCAATGTGATAAGGAATTAAATTCTTAACTTTATTTAATGTTAAATAGTTTAAATTTAAGAGCTAGTAATTCAGGTAATGGAACAATTTTAAGTATATGTGCAAAATTTGGATATATGGATTTATATCTAGATTTCCAATTGTATAAATTTTATGAAATCTAAATTCAGATCAAGTTACTGGATGAAAATTCTGAGTTTGAATTTAGATATGCTGTAAGTATAAAATACAGACAAAAGTGTGAAAATTTGGTACAAAAGAAAGGAAACTAATAATTTTATATTGATTGTGTATGCAGAAATGAGAGTACTTTGGATATAATTAGTTTAACAACATACATAATTAAAATTAATTTTATCTGTTTCTTTTTACGGCTTTTCTGCCTTGGCTACTGTAAGATTTAAAATGACCTATGTGACTTGTTTAGATTTCATTGGAAAGTTCTGCTAAAATATGCAACAGTGAATTAGGTTGAAAATGCTACTGTCACTCAACTTCAGGAGACAAATTATTTCCATTTCCTAGAAGGAAATGGGATGGGGGGAGATTAACTGTAAACCTGGAATGAGTGGTACAGCCACAAATGTGCAGCTGAAATTTGAACCTGTTTAAAATTTGAACCTAAAGCCCCAATTTCTCAATGTCAAACTGGTGCATGAAGACTATGCCTCCCACCCTAGCTGCTGCAACAGGAGAATATAAGCTTTGGTCTTAGAACAAGCATAGCTGAGTACCAAGGCAGATTTGCCACAAAATCTCCATAAAAGCCACCTTACTCTCAGGCTGTGTCTAATGAGGGTAATACCCAAGAAAAATGTTCTAAAATTGAGATATGTATGCCACTAATACAACCATGGTTTATTTTAGGAGAGGCACAGAGACTACATAGCTATAGACATGTATTTATAAATATTAAATATGTTATGATTACACTAAAATAGCTACGAGGTTAAGTTACTTGGAGAAAATACACAATGTACCTGTTGTATTTATGTTTTCAAGTATTATTACTTTCCTTGAGAAATCAACTTATTTAACTTTAGAAACCAGAAAGATATATAAGAAAATAAATCACTATGGATGCAACAAAATCTACAACAAAGATTATTAGCTGATACACAAATACCCAGAGTTCACACAATTCTTTTTTTTTTTGGTACCGGGGATTGAACTTGGGTCCTTGGGCCTGCGCAGCAGGCAGTGAAACCACTGAGCTAAATCCCTGGCCCTCTTTTAAGAGCTATCTAAGGTCAATCTAACCTCAGATATTTTATAGTTATTGAATCCTTATAAACAACTTCTTTCTGGAAGGGGAATATATTGTAAGACAGACAGAAAGCAGTAAGCACAGGTGGAGAGATGGGAACTGTGCCCTTTCTCACCCATAGAAGGAAGAGGGTGGTGCAGGATGTACAGATCACACCCAGCAAGCCATCCTGCATGTTACTCTCGGCTGGGATCTGAAGAATAGGGAGAGAGTAGCCATACAATGATGACATGATTAAGGGAAAGAGATGCTTGGAGGTATACTTTCCCTGGTCTGACACCCTGCGACTGAGGAGGAAGGTTGAGTGAGCCTCAAGCACATCCCCAGACATATGTTTGTTTAAAAGGAACCGGAGACGCGCTTTTCCTCTGCTGTGTAAATGGCATCCAGCATCCCCCGGCAGGTGAATTCAGATCCTGACACAATGAGTTCCAATTGTGCCCACTGGACACCTACTCATGAAGAAATTTAAATAGTAATCAGTGCCTCAGCATCTACACCCCACCAGCATGCCCTTAATGTGATTGTTATACACTCTTCCAGGTCCAGAAAATAAATCAATTTTTATGACAGCAGGTATAGTGGAAAGAGCCCTGGGCAGGAGGCAGGAGCTCCAAATCCTGTACCTTGGTCTTACCAATTAGCAAGGTGACCTTTCCCTCAGCACACATTTGCTGAGCACAAGCTATGTATGAGGGGTTGTACTGAGCTCCAGTATAACCACAGTCAAGGGTAGGCTGGGTCTGTTCTGTAGATGAGCCCGGTCCTTAGTTTCTAGTTGAGGAGGAAGGCAGCTAAATGAACTAGTACAGAGTAAGTCACTGTCATTCACTGGCTTTGTTTTGCCAAGTGTGATTCTGGTGGCTATATTAGGTGCCCTATTAAGTGGCCTCCTTCAGTCCATCCATTCATTCATACATTTTTAAAACTCCCACTATGTGCCACATACTCTTCTTATTTGTAGAGCTCAACTGTCCAATATGCTAGTCATAGCTACATGTGGCATGGGCACACTGAACTAAAGGTACCTCTAAACTGAAAGGTACAGTAAGTATAAAATGCACACCATATTTCAAAAGTGTACTCTGAATAAAAATGTAAAATACTTCTATTAATTGCATGTTAAAATAGAATTTTAGATGCATTTGTTCAAAATCTGCATCATTAACATTATGTTCATGTGTTTCTTTTTACTTTTCTCATGTGAGTACTAAACATTTTAAAGTTATATGTGTGACATATTATATTTCATTGGACAGAGGTACTAGAGAGATATATAGTAGTAAAGAAAAGACAGATAAAAATCCCTGCCACGATGGCCCACATAACCAAACGAGGAATATGTCCTAGAATCACAGCTCCAGTTATGTTTATAAATTGATACTGAAGTTAAGTCCTTTGAGGATAAGACTGGTGGTTAGTTTATTTTGGTGTGTCTGGCCAGCTGATACAGACTGAAGTCCTCTCTGGCTTGGCCTCATGTCAAGCGGATGGGCACCTACTGCCCATCTAAGTGTTATGAAGTATTATGAAAAGACATGGGAGTCTAGCAACTAGACTCTTGTTCCTTCTAAGTATCTTTGTAGACTTTAACTAAGTCACCCCACCTCTGGACCAGTGCACTCTCATCCTAACATCACAATGACTGCTGAGATCCTTCCTAGGTACGAGATTCTGTGACACTGGAATGATGAACACTGGGCTCAAATTGTCCCATTGAACATCAGCTTGAATTACTTTCTGATTTATTAAAAGTCATTAGGTAACATTTTAATAATTTTATTGTCCTGTCCAGTAGGATGTTTAGGGATAATGAGAATAATATTCCTCTAAATATGTTGTTTCAAACTTTAAAGTATGAACCTACAAAGAAGGAGAAAGATGTATTCTTTAAGTGAAAGCCAGGGTATCTTGAGCTTCCACCAAAGCTACCTGGTGATCTTCTACTGAATTTCTTTAGGAGATTGTAGTTAAGATTATCCCTCGGAGAACACAGAGAGAAGCCCAAGGGATTTCTTGCCCACTCCACAAAGACTAGTTCTGTGCATGAACTGTAATCAAAGCAGGGCTTTGGTAAACTAAGTGGCAGCTTGCAAACCACATTGTAGAGAGTCCCAGGAAAGGACCATTTTTGGGCCCAGTGGGCCATTCATCATACCTTCATGCTCATGCAAGGCCTCAGCTTTTTTACCTTACCTACAAATGAAGTTCATTTAAAATTACCTCTCTGTGTGTGTGTGTGTGTGTGTGTGTGTGTGTGTGTGTGTAGCATTCATTTGCCAGCTACTCTTTACACATATTAACTAGCCTACTATTTCATGTTAACATTGGGATTTTAGCCCTTTTTCTTCTTGGGTCTTGGCCCCTTCTTGCTTCTCAGAGGAGCTCCTCCTAGATGCAGGTCTTTTTCCACCTTTTCAGGCTGCCCATTCCTATGGTGTCCTTCCAGATGTGATGAGGGCATTTAAATGCAAATACCACTGATGGGGAAACACAATCCATGGTCCTGGGCCTGTGTGAATGTTAGTCACATTATGCTCTGAAAGGGATTGAAGAGCCATAAGAATCAAGAAACCTTGCTTTGTGACCTGAAATAAATTTATGTCTCTGATTTTGGTTAAATCATCAGCAAAATAAGGGTTGCATTAAGTCTAAATGACCTTTTAGTGATTCAACCTTCAATATACAATGAGAGTCATCTGAAGTCAAGTATTTAGATAAGAACCAATTAAAGTTGGGTTCCTAGCTCCTCTTCTGTTAATACAAACTTTAGGAACCCCTATCCTAGATGAAACAACACTTCCTGATGAACTGGTTGAGTAATACTAATATTAATATTAATAATAGGAGGTCCTTCTAAGAAGGGAAAGCTGTACATATAGGTCTCAGGATAGGAAGGTACACAGTTCTAAAGAAACAGTAAACAAATCAACCATCACAAGGAGACAGACAGGGCAGGGCTGTCTAGTAGAAAAATAATGAAAATCACATATATAGTTTTATTTTTATTTTTATTAGTACATGTGTGCAACAAATAATGACTACATTCATTATGGGGAATTAGCATATGTACATAACATGTCTTAATTCTTTTTACTTCCACTTCCCTTCCCCGTACCTCTTTCATTTTAAAGTTCCTTACTCCCATATTTTTTTTTATTTATATATATATTTATTGGTACATTTTAGGTATAAAATACATTTATATTTATCATTGGGTGTTTGTACCAGAACATGATGTATCTTAGTTTTTATTTTTTCTCCCATTATCTGTGCACCCTTTACCCCCACCACCCTTCCCTATTTACACAGAGTTTGAGTCCATGTTTTTTTTCTTTCTCATAATTTTTCCTTTCCCTTCTTCCCTTTCCCCTTCCCCTCACACCATCCCCTAATACTTGGACCTTTTCTTATTTCAAATTATCAATTATTCATTTTAATCATTTTCATCCTTATTTACACTTTCAATTTCTCACACTAGAGAAACTATTTGGTATTTACACATGTGTGTCCTATTTATTTCACTTAAGAGTATGGCCTCAATATGCATCCATTTAGCTATAAATGTCTCTAATTTCTCATTCTTTATGGCTGAGTAGTACTCCATTTTATAGAAAAACCACATCTTTTTTATCCAGTTTCCAGTTGATGGGCACTTGGGCTGTTTTCAAGCTTTAGCTATTACAAACTGTGCTGCTATAAATACAGGTGCACATATATCGCTGTGGTATGATTCTTTTAATTCTTTGGGGAAGATACCCAGTAGGGGAATAGCTGGGTCAAATGGGACCTCTAGCCCTAGTTCTTTGAGGTATCTCCGTACTGATTTCCACAGTGGTTGCACCAATCTACATTCCCACCAACAATGGAGAAGGGTTCCTTTCTCCCCACACCCCCGCCAGCATTTGTTATTGGTTGATTTCTTGATAGCAGCCATTCTTACTGGAGTGAGGTGGAATCTCAGTGTTGTTTTCATCTGCATCTCTTGAATGACCAGTGATGCTGAACATTTTTTCATGTATTTAATTGCTGTTTTTACTTCTTTGTCTGAGAAATGTCTGTTCATTTCAGATGCCCATTTTTGAATTGGGTCTTTGAATTTGGGGGGTCTGATTTTTTTTTACTTCTTTGTATATTCTCAATAGTAGACTTTTGTCTGAGGTACAGCTGCTAAATATTTCTTCCCACACTGTAGGTTGTCTCTTAGCTCTGTTGGTAGTTTCTCTTACAGTGCAGAAGCTTTTTAATACGATGAGATCCCAGTTGTTGATTCTTTGTGCTAGCTTTCGTGCTACTGAAGATTTGTTCATAAAGTCTTTTCCTATGCCAGTGTCATCAAGAGTTCTACCTAACTTATCTTCCAGCGAGTTTAGTGTTTCTGGCTTAATATTTAGATCTTTAATGCACTTTGATATTAGTTTAGTGCGCATTCACTCCCATATTTTAAAAAGGAGAATTGCAATATGTTTCATTTAAACCAATATAATCAATGTATGCAATTGAAATTTTTTTGTATCGACACTGAAAAATAACAACACATTAAATTCATTTTAAGGATATATTTTTCTTAATCCAATAAATCTAAATATTATCATTTTAATAGGAAAATAATTAAAATTACTAGTAAGAACTTTGTAGGTTTTGTTTTTTGTTCTATGCATGTCTTCAGAAGAGGCTGCATGGTTTATACTTGCATTACATTTGAACTTGAACCAGCCATACTGCCATTGCTCCATAGCTACGCTGAGGTAGTGACCCCCAAAATGGGCAGCACAGGTCTAGACATTGTCACAAAAATGAGCTCCATTGGCCTGGCCTTGTTCATCACCTCAGAGCTCCCCTGAGTGTCAAATCTCAGGCTACATTGCTGGCCTCCTGAACCAGAACCTCCATCTTAACAAGAACTCCAAGAAGTTTGTTTGCACATGAAAGCTTGGGAAAGTCCCATCCTTTCAGAAAGCCCCTGCCAACTGTCAGCTGTATTAACATAATAGACTCTTAACCCAGTCCTTTAACCCTTTGAAATCTGGCCAATACCATTTGCTGGGCAATTCAGCACCAGCTTGCCCTCTGGCTACAGTAAATTGCTCTCTGTTATTTAAGTCAGTTTGTCCCCTTCTATTTTCTGAGCACTTGTACAGGTTGTTTCTTCTAAGAATTTTCTCTATCTATAGACTCCTTTCTACCCTCTGGTAACTAAGTCCTACTTGAATTTCAGCTTTGACTTTCTCTCTCTCTCTCTCTCTCTCTCTCTCTCTCTCTCTCTCTCTGTCTCATAAACTTTAACTCTTGGGACTTTTATATTTATCTGTTCCTCCATTTTTTCTTGTTCAAAAATGTGAGTCCATGCTTCCTTCTGGATGGGAAGAGCCAGGATTATACGAATATCATATATATTAGTCACTTATGCGAGGCAGCCAACATAGGACAAGCACAGAGCAGATGGTGAGGATGACATACATTTTTGTTGGAAGGAAGAGAGAAAAAAAGAGAAGTATAAGGCAAGAAGGGAGGAAAGAAAGTATGCTCCACCCAATGTGAAACTGCAGTCATTTTATCAGTTTGGAAAATTCTTAATATAGCACAGATCATTTGAACCAGCAAATGAGGAATGAAAGGAAACCAGTATGGATCAGAAACCTCTGAGCTGTACATTTTATCTACCACATCTTCCCGGAAGTCAGAGTATGTAGGTTTAAGGACCAGTCACTTCACTTCTCCCAGGTCTAGTACTCTTTGCCATAAGTAAGAATAATAATAATACCTCATCAGGCAGCAGTCAAGAAAACTAAGTGAAAAGATGTATCTGCAAACCTTCAGAAACTGTAAAGTATGATAAAACATGAAAGAATTGTAGTTCGGTTCCCAGACATCACAATCCTTTACTAGCTCCACTCCAGGCACCGAGTTTCATTTTCCACTTGAGTTTAGAAGTCAAATATTTAGCTGTGCTAATGGGGTATTGGATCTTTTTATTATGGCCCCACCACTCAGTGTGTGCCGCTTTGCCGAGATAATAAAAGATGTTAGACCTGGTCTAGAAGCTGCTTAATGCAGAAATGCTATGGGAACACACCTGGGGAGCGACTTCGAATGGAATCAGTGGTGAAGTCAACCACGTCCCCAGCAGAGATAAAAGCATTAATATCCTATTTCACCCTCAGCCCACACTAGCATGACGTTGATTAAAATTATTTTCTGTAGTTTGAGTTCTTTTTAAAAACAAAAAATTTGTAAAAGGGTGTGTGTGTGTGCACACGCTTGTGTGTGAGAGAGCGAATGAGAGAGAGAGATTTTAATAGGAGTTATATTTGATACCTCTGCTTGATGCCTAGCTTTAGATCTAGTTTTAATGGCATGCATTTCATAGTTCCATGGCTTAGATGGCCTCCCTCCCTAGGAAGATTTGTTAAGCACCAGGCCTTCTCGCTCCACCATCTCCAGCACAGTGTGCATATGCTTCTATATGTGGGCCTGTTGGCTCAAGCCTGTTTGACTTGAGACAAAACAGGAGGTCTCTGCTGCCAGGCTGACATGTTTGACGAGAGGATGAACAGGTGAGGGTGAAGGTGCTAGGTCTGCGTGCAGGTGAGCCTAGACATGCAGACACACGGGTGCCTTGGAGGGCAGTGGGCATGAGTAAAAGTGCTAGGATGATTTTCTTGATAGGGAGGGGATTAATTATATATTAGGTGGTTGGAGGTATTTGCATATAAGGGGAATCTGTTTTTGACAATCACAATCTAATGGTGTGAGATCTTATACATAGAAGAATAGGAGTGACTGTTGGGTTTGTGCGCAAGACTGGTGCAAGGATATGTGTGTGTGTGTGTGTGTGTGTCTGTGTCTGTATCTGCTTATATTTATTGAGTATCATCTATAAGTCAGGCAATGTGCTTGTTGCCCAATGCAAGACACAAAGTTGTGAATAAGGCAGTCAAGATCTCTACACATATAGAGCACATACACATAGAAGATTTTCTCAACTGTGGCACCACTGACATTTTGGGCCAAATGATCTTTATTAGGCTGCACTTTCCTGTACATTGCAGGACTTTTATTGATATCCCTAGTGTCTCTACCTAGGGACAGTATCTCCCAGTTGTGGCAACTGAAAATGTCTCCAGACTTTGCAAAATATCTCTTGAGAACAAAATATATCAAATGTTGACAATCATTGGCTTGTGGGAAAAGATAGATTAAACGGTTACAAAAATTGGTTATGGCATTATGAAGGCATTATGAAGGAGAAGTGCGAGGATCTATTTGAGTGATTGTGGGGATTAGCTGGTCAGAATGGCAGAGTGAGGGGTTAGGAAATACTTCCAGGAGGATAGGATAAAAAAACCTCTGGGGCATGCAAAATGAAGGAGAGTCAGCTGGGTGAAGCAAATGGGAATGAATATTCCAGAGAGAACTAAGAGTAAGTGAAGAAAGGTCCTGATAGAAAGAGGAAGGAGCAGAGCATTCAAAGCAAAGCCAAACAAGAAACTCAGGAGAGCTTTCAGGACTGTTTGTACAAAAGGGAGGAAAGTAGAGGGAATATGCAGCTCTCAAGCAGGTGACAGGTTGAGCTCTTTGTCCAGAATCAGGCAGCAAAAAATGGGTCAAGGGATATGGCATGGGTTGGGGGAACTTGAGTCGTTACCATTCTGGGAAAGGGTTTGGGTCTCTGAAAGTCTCTCATGATTGTAGGGACAAAGCACAACAAAAAGCGACATGCTCATCTTACAGATGAGTTTCTTGCTTGATAAAGAGGAGATAGGACTTGGGGCCAAAGAGAGCCAGCTCCAGCTGGTCTATGCACTCTTTTCAAGAGAACAGATGATTGCCATTTGATGGGGAGTGAGAATCAGGCTTTTTGTTTCCACTTACCTTTGAGGCACACCTAAGCTCCCAGCCATTGCTCAACCTCACTCCCAGAGCTGCACATGCCCCCTCCATACCACACTCACTACTCATGGGCTTACAGTTAACCAGTAAGTCACAGACAGCATACAATACTAGGCCTTCCACAACTGATATTTCCAACCTGGGTCTGCAGCCTCTAGTAAGAAAATGAAAGCTCTGAGAAGTGACAAGTCCTGCCCATAGCCATCGTAAGGCCAGGACAGATGGGAAATTTGGACCCAAGTGTATCTGATCTCTAAGCATCTCTAAGCATCTCTGCTTCATTGGGAAAAAACACAACCATGCGATCTTTAATCAAGTCAGTCCTCTTTTCCTAAACTTGCAATCACTCTACAGAGCCCTGCCAGGATCCAGGCTGTGAGATTACCATTCCTGATTCAGTTCTCATAATATCACCAAGCTGGTCTACAGCTTCATACTTCAAGTCAGCACTTACACTAGTTGTTTTCAGGAGAGGGCAGGCTCCTTCAGGGGATACCAATTCCTTTATGGGCTCCTTTCTGCTGCAGCCTTATCTCCAGGATTCTCAGAATACCAGTGTTCTCCTGCAGTCTCAAGCTTTTGTATGTGTTCTGCCCATCTCTAGGAATGTCCTAACCCCATTTCCTTCCCTTTCTTTGCCTTAAGACATAATGGCTACTCAATAAGCACACTTGGAATATGCTTCTAAAAATCATTCCATATACACATGTCTCTCTGCTTTTCCTAATACAAAAGAATCTCTTTTGTATGGACAAAGACTATCTGTGTTGGAGTCAATGGCCCAAGGACAAGTCCGTATCTATCAATGACTCACCATGTGACCTTGAGCAAGTTACTCACTGTACCTGAGTCTCATTTTCAAAATGAGAAAAATACTATCCATCTTATAATGCTAAAATGTGTATTAAGTGAACGGATCCCTGTGAAAGTGTTAAGAGCAGTGCCTACCACACAATAAATGTGAACTAAATTTTAATTTCTTTCAAGTACAAACACACTCTACAGTTTCAAATGTACATCCACCAATCCAATAGCTGTTTTTCCTCTTGCTTTGTTTATCTGGAATGCTTTCAAAGCTTTTCTTTGTGGCAAAACTCTCAAGCAATAAATAGCTTTCTAAGTAGAACCAAAATGGCCCAAGATATTGCTCATGAGTCGACACAGACCCTCTTGTTCATGAGCAAAGATCTTGTGTTCTGATTTCTTTCACAGTTTCTTCTGAATATTGATTCTCCATGGTAGCTACAAACAGCCTTCCAGAGGAACCCACACACTCTACCTTTGCGCATGTGGTTTGGGCACTAAGCCCAGCCAAGTGGCTGTGCCACATTCAGTTGGCAAATCCTTTTTGCATCCTGACCCTAGTGGTATCACAAGTATAGGCTGTCTTGGTGGATAGTAATGAAAAGGAGGAGGGGAAGGAGATCACAGAGAGAGTTCTTAGTATGTTTCAAATTCTCTGCTAATGACTTGCGAGGGATGCGTAAGAGCCTCCTGTACAGAGTCCACAATGTGACTGTGGTATAGTGAGAGCTCTGTAAAGGGATATGACATAGAAAAGAAGCAATTTAGTTCTACTACTAGGGTTGGAGAAGACATCATAAGAAAGCTGGCCCTTGGTCTGGGCTTGAAAGGTGATCCATGCATGTGAATATTATCCTGCTATTCATGAATTCAGCCATGTGGATTTGCCTAAGCATTGGACATACAGAGATATCCAAACCCGATTCATGCATCTATAGTGTGATGGTGGGAGGGGGCATACAAATGACTATCATAGCACGGTGATTACCAAAATAGATGCATATTTAAAGTGCAATTGTTTTATTCATGGAAGCAGCACCTAAGTCTATATGTGAGACTTAAGGAAGATATCATAAAGGAAGTAGTATTTGAGCTAAATTTATAATGAAAATAAGCTGTTAATTGAGTATTTGCTGTGGGCCTGGCATTATGTTTCATGCTTCACATACATTGCAAAACTGATTGCTCATAACAGCCACAAAAGGTAGAGAACATTCTCTAATTCAGATATAATGGAGAACTGGGATGGAACAGAGAAGTGAAGTAATTTGTCAAGATCTCTAGGTAGCATGTGAAAGGCCAATCTTCAGTATATCAAGTAACCGGTGTCAAAAACCCAGGAGAGATCCAAAGAGGAATGCTAAGCAGAGGAACTTAGCATACAGAGGCAGAGCCAGCAGATTTGAGATGCCATCAGTGAGTGCTGGTGCTGAAATAAGAACTGAAGCATACAATGGGGGAGATTGGGGGTTCTGATCATGCAGAAGGCTTTGGTGCTACCTTTGAGAGTTTGGGTGTTATGCCGTACTCTACAGGGAGGCACAGAAAGATTTTGAGTAGGAATGAGATAAACCCAGATCTGACTATGGAAAGATGGATTAGGGCAGAGGGGAGGGGCTTTGAATGCCAAGCTAAGGAGTGCTTGCTGTTACCTACTTTTAAAGGTATTTGCAAGAGTTAAAAGAAGTGCTCTTTTGCTTTATTTTTTTCTCTGCCTGTCAATCTAACCCATTGAAATGGAAGTTTTCAAGTTGATTTGATTTGAGGAAATGATATATTCTTTTTTTTTTCACTCTCTTTCTCCCCCCATCTTCATTTTCCCTCTGGACTGCATATCAATGCATGCAGTGGCCTGCAGGTTCTCAGTTTTCCCTGAGAAATGTGCGTTTGGGGTTGTTGGGCCTGTAAAACATGAAATTAACCAGTGTCATATCTTTCACGCCCTCCTCCCTGCTCACCCAGGAGCCCAAATTAAATTTCACACTGAGCAATCTGAGCTGCAGACATGCTCCACAGACAACAGGCATACGGATTTGACGGCCACAAGGTGGAGGTCTCTGTCACCAGCCTCCACGTCAACTGCCACCATCTTTTTGATGGCAATACTTAGCTGATTTGAGACTTGATTCCAAGCTGCTGCAAATTCCCCTTGGACTGGCTGGATTTGCCCCTCAGTACAGGAGCATGTCCGTAGCTGTCTCTGGCTTACGAGTCTGCAGACCAGGGAAGAGTATACATATCTTGCCGTTTGGGAAACCAAGGCTCTGAGAGGTGGCCCAGGTTTCATAGTGAGCTCAATATAAGCTCCATGAGGAGAAAATTCTTTTGGATAGGAAACCCTGGTAAAAACTCTGCCCCTTGGGGATTTCTATCTATCTATCTATCTATCTATCTATTTAAGTTCATTAGTACACATGCGTAGTGCATACTGTTTACATTCCTTGTGGGCATGTATGTAATACTTTAATTCTCTTTTTCATTCCCTTTTCTCCCCCCAACCACCCATCCCTTGATTTTCTTCCCTTTTGTTTTTGTAAATGTTTGCAGTAAATAATGTTTCTTTTTTTTTTTCTTTTTGGTACCGGGGATTGAACTCAGGTCCTTGTACTTGTGGAGCAGGTGGCAGAACCACTGAGCTAAATCCCTGGCCCTGCAGCACATAATGTTTCTTTTTTTTTTTTTTTTTTTTTGTACCAGGGATCGAACTTGCGACCTTCCACTTGCAAGGCAGGTACCGGAACCACTGAGCTAAATCCCCAGCCCCAACACATAATGCTTCTTAAAAGTGGAGATGGTCACTTTTTTTTCTGCTATTCACCCTCTTGTTTTAGACCCAATTTTCCTGGCCAATTCCACAAGAATGATACAGTCAGTATTCCCACACAGTATTCTCCTGACAGCTTCTCACTGTCTCCAATTCAAATCCACTTCTGCTACACTCACTCTGCCAACCTGTGCTTTCCATCTGTAATACTTTTCTTTGGAATACCTATCTGTTCAAATCTTTTCCATCTTCATCCTGAGCTATGATTTCCCATTGATCATTAGTCTGTTTTACACCATCATTCTTTCCCATTGAACTTCTCAGAATGTCTATTACAGGCTGCTGTGTATCTCGTGTTCTGAGTGTGCTGCCTGAGGCCAAGGGCCATATGGAGTTCATGGTGGATCTTTATGTAGTGTCTCACACACAGCAGTTCTCCATGCATGTTTTACTGAACAGACCAAATAGAAAAACCTACTGGGCTTCGTCTTTCAGTGCTTTTCTGAGTGAGAGTATCTAAATTGATTTAAGAGATTATTCTGGGTACAGAGAGGTAACAAGCCTAGGGATTCATCCGATGGGTGCTAATGAGTACTATTTCTTCTAGAAGTTGTTTACTTTTCATGTTACCTGCATAGGAAGTTGATAAACTTTAAGGGTAGCAGAGGGGCCAGGGAGAAAAAGAGAGAAGATGCCTTTCTAGTGGTGAGGAATAATCACAATGAAAGACATTATTGAATTTATGTAGTCCAAAATATAATACTTTCTACATCATTCTTCCCAAAATACATTCTTCCTCAACTGTATGCACTTCTTCTGGTAGAAGACATTATCTCATAAGGTAGCCCCTCTCATGATGCATCTCATTATAAGACACACTTCTTTACCCAAGCCTAAATTCACCTTTCTGCTTCAGAGTGATGGCCTTCATTTTGCTCTCTGAAATTCTACAGAGCAAGCCCAGGTATTCCTTCCATGACACATACTTTCAAACATCTGAAGACAATGTTCATGCCTTCAACAATTTTAGATTATTTACTCTACCCATTGAACAATAGGTCACACTGAGTTTTAGACAGAGGGAAAGACAAGACTTTTCTAGAGGGCTATGGATAGAATAGCACCCCTCTAAAATTCATATGTTGGAACCAAATACCTAATGTGTTACTATTAAGAGTTGAGCCTCTTGTGAAGTGATTAAGTCACAAGAGCTCCATCTTCATGAATGGGATTATGGTTATTATAAAGAGGCTAGAGTGAGCTTACTTGCCCTTTCATCATGTAAAGACTCAATGAGAAGTCATTATGTAAAGACTCAGTGAGAAGACTCAATGAAGAACAGACCCTCAGAAGACACTAGAACTGTGAGCAATACACTAATGTTGTTTATAAATTACTCAGTCTAGGATAATGTTGTTTTAGCCCCAGAAATGGAGGAAGACACCAAGATAACAGAAAGGACCAAAACCCCATTCTGATAGCCTCTTCCTTATACTATGAGGAGTGTCAGGTCTTACATGGTAAGCTTTATGTGATAATGTTGCTAGGCCATATCACCAAAATATCCAATTAAATGTAAATGCAGGTGTTTTCTATGAAGGTATGACATAGCTTATTTTAAAGAATAGTATCCTCTATAATCTGGGCCTCAGGCAGTCAGTTGCAAACCTTATCTTAAAAGCACGATTGGGGTCTTCTTGAGGAAGAAGAAATCTCAACAATAGACTATATATCCTACCTTAGAGTTTCTAATCTGCTGGTCTGTTCCATAGACAGACAGGCAGACAGATAGACAGACCGAGATGTACTGATATTATTATAGTTTGTATCCCCAAATTCTCATACGTGTGGAAGGTAATTGGATGACAGGGGGACCATGCTCATTAGTGGATTAATCCAACTGATGGGCTATATAGCTGAACTTGTTATTAAGATGTGGGGCTTGGTCAGAAGAGCCAGGTCATTGAAGGGTATATGTTTTTCCCCAGCTCCTCCCTTATCACTCTATTTCTTGCCTGACCTGACATGAGTGGCTTTCCTTTGCTATACCCCTCTCTCATGCCATTTGAAACTGCTCGACTCTGAATTGACTCCTTGAAAAACTATGAACCAAAATAAACTTCTACTGCTACAAGTTGTGGGTGTTGGGTATTGTGTACTATCTACAAGGAAAGCAACTGATATGTGTGTGTGTGTGTGTGTGTGTGTGTGTGTGTGTGGCTCTGCTTCTGGATTGCTTCTGCTTCTACTTCGCTGCTTCAACTTTGACTGATACAAGGTGCTTTACCCAAAGTCTTGATTCTGTAGGGGAGGATTTCAGACACAAAGACAAGACTGAAAATAAAGACATTTATGGAAAGGGAGACTTTGAGCTCCTCTCGCTGGTTGCCAAGGAGGAAGCTGTCCTCCAAGTCTAGGGCTGGCCCCTACTCCACTGCTGGGTTGGTGGCTGTCTTGGAATATAACTGAGCCTTGTACATTCCTGAGAGCCTATGTGGGGGAGGCAGAATCATGCCCTTCTCATGCTCCTGGAGGAGCTAACTCTAGCTCCTTCACAAGCCAGAGGCTCTGGCTCTTCCTTTGGCTGCACCAGGCTGCATGTGAGAGAAAGCACAGACTAGACTGCATTTCTCTTCAGGGCTAATGCGATATATCAGATGCAGTGACATGTGGGTCAGGCAAACACCTGCTCTTCTGGAGCCTGAGGCTTTCTGCTAATCTGGGAAAGAATTTGCTGCTGCAGCTTTTGCTGGCAAGGTTAACTGAGAATTCCTTGCAGGGGATAAGATTTGGAGTGCTTTTCAAGCTGCCCCAGGACACCAGTAAGTAGAGAATTCACTGAGGATGAGGGTGGAGAGAAGAGAGACCAGATTCTGGAATCTACTCTCCTCTGGCTGAGAAGCAACTGAATCAAGGAGAAAGAGCATGGTTTCATGTCAGGCTGCCTAAAACCTCATTTTGAATTTCTCACTGAGTTTGTGATGTCTCTGAGACTCAGTTTCCTCATTAGTGAAGCAGGGATAAAAATAAACTTCCTATCAGGATTATTATGAGTCAATTAACACATCAGTACATGTAACAGATGAATTTCTTGGTATATAAGTGCTCAAGAAATAAGCACTATTGCCATTGCTCTTCTTTTCATCCTGAGACGTTTCTCTAATACTTCATTTGACATCAGCCGTGATAAGAAACTGTTTCCTTTAACAAATAGAACAAAGAGTATAAACTTTATCAATATGCATACAAAGTTTCTCCCCCTCTTTGTAACACTGAGCAAGTGATTTGAATATTGCCTCAGTTGTCCATATTGCATATGGGCATAAAAGGTGTAATCAAAAGGGACAACATATGTTTAAAAACTTAAAAGTATTATTACAGTAAAAGACACATTTCCAGGGCTGGGGATTTAGCTTAGTGGTTCCACCGCCTGCCTCACAAGCACAAGGACCTGAGTTCAATCCCTGGTACCAAAAAAAAAAAAAAAAAGACACATTTCCATTCATCTTCCTCATAAAACTCCCCCTCACTTGAAACACACTTATCTCATCATTCTTGAGATTTTCTGAGGCAGTTCTCGAAGTCCTCTTTCATGAGTGTCTTTTCACAGCTACCTCAATGCCCTGAATTGGTTCCAATTGTTTAATACACTTTCTGTCAAATAAAAACATTACAGGCCTCACCTACTTTACTCATTGTATCTAACACTATACAACTTCTGGTCTTCCTCAAAGTCAAAGTGACCATGAACAGTAAACATTTTTAATGAATTCCAGACACTGAGGTAGCCATAACAATGCAACTAAATAATGGGACTTTGAGAGTTGCTTCAGAAAGTGGGAAGAATTATGCAATAGGTATGTTCAAAGTGGGTGGGAGTATTTTGAGGTGGGTTAATGGCAATGATTTTTACTGTAATCATTTTTTAGTTTAAACATTCCCCATATGTTTTGATAACACCTTGCAATATTACCCAAGATGTTGATAGGACTTAATGCATTAGAGAATTGTTCCTAAGTCAAGTTGCCAAGATTTGAACCCCAGCTCCATCACTTAATAGCAGTAATTTAATTTCTTTTTTGCTGTGGTTTCCTTAGCTTTAAAATGGAGATAACAATGGTGCCTATTTCATGGGGGTGTTATGGGTATTAAATGCATTAATATGTATAAAAGGCTTGGACAAGCACCTAGCACTTAGTAAGAACCTCATAAATGATGACTACTTCCATTGTACTTTGAGTAAGGATTAGATGAGATACTGCTTTTAAATTTGTGGTACCAACAAATGCACAATAAAATAGAAGCAATTGTAAATATTTTGCTTCTAATAACAGCAAGAACATCAGTGTCATATGCTGACTTTAAAAGTGATACTTTCTACAAGGTAAATTTATCTCCAAGCCATCAGTTTTAATCTCTTTTACCTTTCTAAAAGTTTAGTCTGGCCACATCTCACCTCCATGCAACTTCTCTGTTCATATGAAAGTTTTCGGTAACTTTCATCTGTAGAATAAAATCCAGCCTCTAGGTTTCTTTAACCTCCATGATCTCTTTCTCAATGAGATTTGTCAGCTTTATTTCCTAGTTTTATACTAGCTTTCATCTCTTCTCTGCTTGCATTGCACAGTGTGCTGCCCCCTCAGCATGCAGTGAACATCTGTCTCTTGATGGATCTGAGACTGGGATGACTACCAGACTAGCCAGTCTGAAATGGTATCAACCCAGACAACATAAGGACCATATAATCATTATAGCAGCCAAGCACAGCTGTATACCAGGTCTATCAGTCACTTTCCCATCACTAGGAAAAAATTGCTCAACACCAGCAAACTAAAACAGGAGAGGCTTATTTTGGTTCATGATTTCAGAGGGTTCAGTCCATGGCTGGCTGTCTCCAAGGCAGAAACAGCATAGCAGAACAGTATGGTAGAGGAAAGTTGCACACCTCATGGCAGCCTGAAAACTGAGAGCAAAAGGAGTATCCAGGCACAAGAATACACTTCCAGTTTATACCTCTCACTTACCTACCCCTTCTGATAGGATATACCTCCCAACAGCACATTCCGTGAATGTGGAATATAAATGTGGACCCACTGATGAAAAGAGCGTATGACCAAATCACCTTCCAAAGCCCCACTTCTGAACACATGACACTTTGGGGGCCATTTTAGATCTAAACCATAACTTTACGTGTAGACTTTCTTCTTCATTCCACATTCACAATGACCTTGTGAGACAAGAATCATTCATCTCTCTTTCTATATGAAGCATCCAAAGCTTAATCTGGTGAAACGACTTGCCCAACGTTCCATAGCAAGTTCATGGCTGAGCTGCACATTAGTTTGTTGGGCTTACACCTCTGACTCCTTACTCATCACTTTAAACTTTTTATATAAGAATAATAGTTTTGAGAAGTACCATAAATACAACACTAAATAAATTTTTATAAATTGACTTAGATCTGTGCATTGAAGTCCAGAAATAAAACATCACAAACAGCACCTTCTAAAGCCCCTCATGATCCCTTCTAGTCACTACTTCCCTGAGGGTAACCATTTCGATATCTAACAAAAATTAGATTATTTTGCTGTTTTTATACTTTATATAAATGGATATTCTTTTGTGACTACATTACTCAGCTCAATAAGTATATTTCTAACCCACTTATATGTTTGCCTTTGGATGTATATAAGACATTTATTCTTATTTTGTAGATGCTTTTGCATAGAGTGACTTACAAGTTCAATGTTGGGTGACCTGGTGATATGCAAAACTTTAAGAGGAAAATCTGTGAATCTGAATAAACATCATAATATTTAACAATCAGAAAATGAGGATTGGTACTATAAATGTAAGTGGGATAGAGATGTGTTAAGAAGTAAAACAAAATGTCAGAGTAAGCTAACATCCTTCTAGTTCAACACCTGATTTGTGTATTGTTTTTAAATATTTATGCAGTAAGAACACTCAATATGAGTGTGACAACCTTAACAAATTTTAGGAGTACAATACATTATTTAGATTTTAGGTAGAGTGCTGGGCAGCAGATCTCTAGAGTTTATTCCTCTTGCTGAACTGAGTCTTTTTGACCATCAATTGGTGATTCTCCATTTCTCCTTCTCCAGTCTCTGGAAACTACACTCCACTCTGATTTCATGAGTTTAACTCTTTTTCATGCATCACAGAATATATTATATTAAAGTATGTGTTTAATTCAGAGCTCACCAACTCACACATGATTATGAATTTTTAAATATTTCAGAGAATCTCTGTAGAAAGCTACAAACCCCCAAATAGAGCTCTGAATAAGTTATTTCTTACTGAAAGTCAAAGATCCCCAATCTTGTTCAATGTTCTTCTCTCACGCCCTGTCTCATCTGCAGTATCCAGACACTGCATGTTTCCTTCTGGCAGAGCTGACCTCCTTGGATATGTCATAGTGGGTAACCTACACTAGTATCTTCTGCCATGAACATCTTACACAGTGACCTTTGTTTATCCCCTCAACCATGATAATTATCAGTGTAGTTTCCACTTCTTCAATGTCACTATGAATAAACTGATCCTCAGGGATGCATTTTTGGCTTTATGCCATCTATATCTCTCTATTAAATATGACCTATTTGTTGTAGTTTTTAGGTAACCAATCTGCATGTATCTTCTCCTTTTAACAAGTAGGAAAATAGGCATATACTTCCAGTCAATGAAATTGCTTCATTATTTCTGACAAGGAGCAGTCTTTAGAAGAGGTTGAATCTGGTGGCTAGTTACTGTCACATGAATCTCCTCTGTGTCAATTACACTCAGCAGAGAGAGCCCATGTTGGCAGGGATTCTCCAACATCTTAAAGGGAGTCATGAATTATCCCAATTCAACAGGTCAATTTACACAGCTATTTTAAGGGAACTTTCATGGCCAAATCAGCTGCAGGCCTATCAGTATGTGGTTTTATTCACTAATAACAGTGACACCTCGCATTTGCAGAGAAGTTTATAATTTAGGAAGCATGTGTTTCTGAGTGCAATGCACACCCTTGCATGTTTATATCAACATGCTCTGCGCTGCCTTTTACAGACCAGAAAACAGGCTCAGAGGTTCTGATGTTGCTCAAGATTATAAGACAGGCTTTGTATACAGTGTAGCCCTGTTGACTATAAATGCCCTTTGAAAGTCAAAACCAAGATATTTATCTCATGCTTTTTTGCCTGTTACAAGATATATTTCTGGGTAGCTACATAATCCTTTAGTACATTGAGAGATTATCTGCGAATTTTTACCCTAAATGAAAAAAGGGGCGATGGTCTTTCTCATGCTACACAGAACTGTGTGACCTCCACTAGCTATGCAGGTCTCTCTGAGCAGCTGTGGAAACACCAGGATGGCCCAATGAAGCCCTTCAAGATCAAGTTTAAAGGGATTCCCAAATCCACCACTTGGGGTCTCCAAATTTAGTTGGGCTACTTGACCCTCCATCCTTGATCTTATCACTTCTGGTTTCTTGTTCTAGAAACTAACTGCATGGCTTGAGCTGTCTTTCTCCTTGTATCTGGGCATTTGATCCTGCTTCTCTCTTGATTGCACTCATGTTTTCCACAGCTTATTCCACTTCTGTGGTATGTATCCAGGTTGTTCGCTTTTCTCTACTCTTCTACCTATCCAAAGGCTGGGGGAGATTGAAGGTTCCTTTATGTGAGGAAATACTGGTTCTGCTTACAGCTACCCTTTCTGTCTATACCTGTTGGGTGATCAGTGCCCTTTCAGTTTGGATGAGAGCAAATGCCTGATTCTTTTTTTTTTTTTGTACCGGGGATCGAACTCAGGACCTTATGCTTGCCAGGCAGGTGCAGCACCACTGAGCTACATCCCTGGCCAAAAGCAGAATGACTGCATGGTGTTCTTCCCACTTGGTATCTAAAATACAAAATTTTCTCTTTGAGCAGTAACTGCTTATATCAAGGGACTGCAAAGCTTTTTGTAAGGGCCTAGATAGTGAATATTTTTGGCTTTTTGGCCATTTAGGGTGTGTGACAGTTACACAATTCTGCCATTGCAGCATTGTAAGCAAGTGAGTATGGCAATGTTCAAATAAAATATATGAAAACAGGCAGGAGGCCAGATTTGCCTGATGGGCCATGATTTTCAGGCTTGCGATCAACTGGACTAATTTGGGTAGGAGAATCTTACCATCAATTTACTGCAATCTAGAATCTACCTAAGATTAGCTATGACATCTGGTATTTGACAGCAGAGTCAAATGGCCATGTTAATTTTTCTTCATCTAACTCTCTCACATGATAAACAGCATGCTGAGTTGATAAAGTTTCAACATGACTTTTCTGCATTGATTTTGAAGGGAAAAAGTGCTTAAGGGCAAGACAGGGTAAGATGTTTTTGAATGCAATAACAGATCTTGACTAAGAGTGGTTTAACCCAAAGGACATTTATTATTCATATAATTAGAACAGCATCAGTTAACCTCAGGATTGGATGAGTGGCTCTGAGCCTGATCTCAGGGACATAGTGCTTCACATTTCTCTACTCTGTCACATTCACCATATTGGCTTCTCAGATGTCACCTTATACTTCAAGGACAGATGTAGTGGTTCCAAGAATCATATCCTTGCAGGTCTGCTTTCAAAGTATGAAGAGAAAGAATGAAACAAAAGACTTTCCTTTTATGTAGATTCCTTTTTTATGAGAAATGAAACTTATCCCCAGGAATCTCCCCAAAATATTTTGGTTTATATTACCCTGAATTAAGTCACATTCTCACCTCCAGCCAACCACGAGCAAAGAAGTAGGATATCCAAGGGGCTTGGAAACTGCGATTCACTTTTTAGGACTGAGTAGATTCCCTTGAGTGAAATTTGAGTATTGAAGCAAGAAGGGGTTGAGGAATGAAAATGGAAGATGGATAGAGAACACAGAGTTTAGATCACAAAGAGTAAAGAGGACTCCAAAACCCGGGGTAAAAAATAGTGGCACATAGGGCCTGTTGGACAAGGGGAGGGAGAGGACCTTCCTTGAACTGGCGCTCTGGATGGAATATGGTTCTTAGTCACAGTGGTCCTAAAACAATGCTATTCCTAAGAACTCCAAGAAGTTCTTATTAAAATGTACAATCTTGGTTCCCATGCTGATTACATAGCACTGGGGCTGGGCTTCATGGGCCAGAATATGTTTTTGATCAAGCTCTCCAAGGAACTTGATGCAGGTAATTGGCTGCTCACACCGTGATAATCAATCACTGTATGATTTGAATCCTTGATGAGAGTGATGTACAAAGTAGAAACAACCGTCATTTTGAACTTCAACTTTGTCTTAAAAGCAAGCATGCAAATATGTGACTACTGGTGGCATGCAGATTTTCGTTGTGCTGAGAAAAAAATAGAATTGGGCCTTTGTAAGTGCATGAATATCAAGCCAAGATTTCAGTATCAAGCATACCTCCTACTGTGCACATACAGAGCTACAAGGCTGAGGATAAAATCCAGGGAATGTTGGTCAACATGGTTTGTACACTGGTATTTCCATAGAAAACATTAACAGGGGCGTTGGGCCCCAAAAAACTTGAATTTAATCCCTGTTATAAGCTTGGACAATAGGCTAAACTTCTTTGTCCGCTTATATGAATGAGAGGGAAATATTTTATTCATCATATCATAGGGCAATAATTTTTAAATATTAAGTAAGAAGTTGTTTTGGTAAAGCATTTTTCATGGTGCTTAGTACTTTAAAAATCTAATACATGTTGGTGAAAAATCACCATTTTGTCCTCATCAGAATGGCAGTAGTGGTCATAGTTTTATTTATATTTATAAAAGCATTTAGTTATTAAGTTTTCCTTAGCAATTTTCTCATTTACAGACATGACACTGAATCCTAGCTATGTGAATAACTCAACAAATTTACAAAATTAGTTGGCTGAATCTAACTCATTGTGGTTCTTGATTATCTAATCAAAATTTCTAATAATCCATATACTAAATTCATAATGAACAAATGTGACCCAGTTTCCTGGCAAAAGTTAAGGAAGCACCCCACTCTGGGGGAAAGTGTTTTATCTCAGCCTCTACATTCTCTCTCTTGCTCTCTGTCTCTCCCTCTCTCTTTCTGTCTCCCACTAACCTATGCCCTGGCTGATAGGCACATAGACTACTAGGGTAATTAAAAAGGAGACTCAAGCTAGTCATTGGTGGGGCCAGGGGAGACAAGTCGATGTGGCTCAATCTGCTGGGAATTGACTGCAATCAATTTCTCCAATGGCCTGTTCAAGGCTGCAGCTGTAAAGCATTCAGCAAGCTGATCAATAGTGGCCTTGAGTGCAGCAGAGGGAGAGGGAAAGCATAGAAGCAGCCTCAGGGCAGTCATCTGCTACTAGCAGGCCAGGCCAAGTCCAAGGTCAGCCTCTAGATCTCCTTCTCCTCTCTCCTCTCTACCCAATACTCTGGCAGCAGTACCAAAATGAGAAGGGACAGTTAAAACTGCATAAGAAACATTTCTGGAAGCTCTGGGGGAAAGAAAGAAAACTCATTTGCTAAAGATAATAAAAATAATAATAATCTCATATTCATCATCATAACTGTAATGACAGTGGTTGTAATAATGACAGGGCACCTGATTTTATCTTATGCTCTCTGAACATGAAAGTACATCTCTATATCCAAACGAAAGTCATTTATGAGCTGTAGTTTTGCAGCAAATGGAATTCATCATATTTAATAAAATGCTAATTGATGTGAAGGGAAGAAGCCTGGTCTTTCTAGTTTTGTACATTTGTTCATGCATTAAAAAAACAGTCAAGCACCATGATATTTTAGAGCAAATTGTATCTTGTACGTACTACATGGTAATTTCATATTTCTGAAATATGTAAGGTACTCTGTTACATGTTATATGAGATACAGGGATCAAACAAATATTCCTAGATAAAAACTGGTAAATAAAATATAGCCCCTTGCTCTCAAAAATTCATATCTTAGAAGCAGCATGTAAACAGGGAATTGTGGTGACAAAGACATGAAACAAGAGATCAAGGATCCAGAAGGAAAGATGGATTCGTTCTGGTGAGGCCAGGGAGCCAAGAAGATGGTGTAATTTGAGCTGTGATTTGAAAATTATACATAATTTTCCAGTAGAAAATGCCACTCACAGCAGAAAGTGAAGCACAGAGCTCCAAGTATACATAGTAGGTCTGCTATGTGCACATAATCAGCTTAATGTGTTTACAATATTGGTTGCCCAGAGGAAAAGTTACAATAAAGGCTGGGAAGACAGCAGTTTAGAGGGGAAGGGTCACTTCATTCCAAGGACTTCACATATTATCCTTTCCCATCCAGTGGCCAGTGGGAACCATTAACAATCCTTAACAGAAGAATGTCCAGTTATCATCTGAAAATTGGGTATACAGAAAAAAAGAAGAGAAAGTAGTGAACAAATTATGAAGAAGGGATAGAAGAGAAAGGCTCAAAAATGTCAACTAGTTTCCTGAGAGCATAGCAGGCAAATGTTGAAACAAATATTTTGTTTCAAATTCTAGTGTTCTTTTTAATACTGTTTATCATGGTGGCAGGTAGGAGCACCAATTTTAGAATTAGCCAGATCTCGTTTAAATCCTGGCTCTGTCATTTTAGACCTCAGTGACCATGGGCAGTTTAATTAACTCCTGCAGGCTTAATTTCTTCATCTATAAAATAGAGACAAAATGTCTGTCTATTGAAGTAATTGTAAGAGTTGAATATAATAATATACATAAGGAGTTCAGCAGAGTTCTTGACATACTGTAAGATTTTGATATATGATGGATGCCATTATTATTAATATTAACTTCAAATCCCCTCTTCATGTTTCCTTTCTGAACCTTTCTTCCACTTCTTTTGACATGTCTTTGAATACTTTAGCACTTTGGATTAATTTTAGGTATGATGATGGACTATCAAAAGAGCTCTTTTGATTTAGAGGGATTTTCCTTCACCTTTCTGAACACACCACCCAGTTGAATATCATATATCATAGGAAGAATGGTTAAGGGAGATGAGAAATTTGGGAATATCCAAACCATATTTAGGTATTTCAAAAATCTGTCAGTATTAAAAAAGATGAGAGTCATTCCGTTTGGCTTCAAAGATAAAAGTTTGGCCACCATGTGGAAGTTCTGTAGAAGTTGATATTCTTTCAATATAAATTTGATTGAGTTTATAACTTGATTGAGATAGACTGAAAAACAAATATCCTCTACTGTATGGTAGCAAGTTCTCCATCACTGAATGGTCTCAAGTTGACATTGATGGTTGCAAAAGATATTTTAACTGTAGATTTTTATAAATAATCATTATTAAAACCATGACATCATTGGTACATATACATAAATACTTTATAAATTGGTTGGACTTTTTAAACAAGAGAATTGATTTACTAGGCTGTACATAGTGAAGTCTAGGAGCCAAATTCAGTCTGTAGAGGTGTATGTGATTTTCAGAACAATAGTAAACCCTATTCTTTTCAGTTCACTCAACTCTTCATCATTCCCTATTCTTTTACCTTATGAATATAACCCATTTACTTTAACTGTTTGACAATGTGTAGAAATAACCCTAAATCAGAAGTCAGAAAACTTAGATTTGCTCCCTGGCTCTTTCAGGAACTTACTGTGTTAGTTTGGGTCAACAACTTCCCCACCTCAGCCTCAGTGTTTTAGCTGTAAAAACAAGAAAATCACACTCAGGAAGGATCAAAGGACCCTGTTTTCTTTAGCATTCTGAAGACTTTCTTTGAAAGAGCAATAACTCCGAACTCCCTGCCAAATGGTGGATGCATATGTTGTTGTCATTTCTAAGAAATGTGATTTTTAATCATTAATAAAAACTGATGGATCTTCCATCAGACTTCTTAGCTTTTCCTGCTTTCAAAGTTATTCCAAATAATGAGTTAGAAATACTCAAATATTGTCAGTGTGCTTTCTGTTTAGATAAGTATTTGGTGAGGTTTGTACCCAAGCTAGCTGAAGGCCCCCTTTTTAGATATCTGACTAACCTGTCCTGTCCAGAGGTTGATTTGTGGTTGTTATTGCTGCAGTTCCCCTGCAGAGACTGACAGTTACAAATTTGAGAGGAAAGCCAAGGAAAGAGAAGAATCTCAAAGATTAATAAAATGAGGGGGAAAGGTAGCAAGTAAGGCTTTGGAATGCCCATTCTGCCCAAAAGCATGGAGAGCAGTCATTGCAAATCTGTATATATGAAGTTCTTTCCCTGCATAGAGCAACTCAAATGTGAGACTGAGTCTGTTTACTAATGGTTGAAATGAGTCATTCTACTTCCACTCATTACAATAAAGTACCCCTTCCTCTGAGATCCAGAATTGTAGGTTAAACAAAAATCAGTTAAAGAAGGAATATGTTGGAGAATTCGAGAGCAATCTACTAGCGAAGAGGGTCTCACAAAATGAGTATTAGTCATATTTCCAAAGAAAATGGAAGGCATCCTGACATTGATTTGTTCAAAAGCCAAATATGACCCATATTAGAGGAATTAAGAGTTGGGCAGGGTGGTGCACACCTGTAATCCCAGAACTTGGAAGGCTGGGGTAGGAGCATCACCATGAGTTTGAGGCTAGCCTGGACTACATAGCAAGACCCTATCTAAATAAATAAACAAACAAACAAACCAATAAATAAATATTTTAAAATAAATAAGAAAGAACAATTTAAAAATACAGAAGAGTTAAAATTAAGATACTTGCCTGAATCCATAGACGATTAGCATTTTGATATAAATACTCAAAGCTTTCTGTTTGCAAATATTTGAACTTATATAATTTATATACATGGTATATGTAAATATATTTTGTGTTTTATGTAAGTAGTATCACATATATTGTATGTATAGATAATATAATTTGACTTTTTTATAACTTTAATTTCACATAAAAAGCATAAGCATCTTTTAATAGTATTATATATAAAATACATTCTAAGATTTTTATTGATGACTTTATCTCCTCAATTCAGATCTCCAGTTATCCTCAAATTTCACCTATGAGGAGTTTCTGTGTTTTGTAGGTTTTCTACAATGAGAATTAATTAATTATGCACTTAAAATGTGAAAAACAGAAAAGAAAAACCCCAAATGCAAGCATAAACGTTAAAAAGTGGCATAATTAGAGGTAAACACTGTAGATCTTGGAATTAAACACACCTGAACTTTAAATTTGAACTGTGTCGCTCCAGATTGTGTGACTTCAGGCAAGTTACCAGACCCCTCTGAACTTCTACTGCTCTTTTTAAAACTGGGGAAAATAAAGCACCAAAGTTTTTTGGGATGGTTAAGGAAACTGAAGTTTGTATAGCACTTTGCATAAACTTAGAGCACAATAAGTAGCTACCAAACAGTAACTGTCATCACCATCATCATATTAACTGTTTTTTCTGATTTTGAAAAAAAATATACCAAAGCAGAAAAAAGGTACGACGAAATTTCACCTTCTGCACTTGACCAGATTCCCGGAAAGGTGATTGGTTCATGAGAATGTGATACTCATCTGCGGATTAGTCCACTGTTCCTAGCTAATTGTGTTGTTAGTAGGCAAGGCCCAGTTGGAGGTGGATGACTGAGTGCCCGCCATTGGAAGGTCTGTCTCTTCAGGTGCTCTTCCCCTATGCCCTGCTTCCCTGCCACCCTGAAGTGAGCAGCTTTGCTCCATTATGCCTTCCCACTATTCGTCCTTTGGAGGCAGCCAATTATGGACTGAAAATTGAAACCTTGAGCAAAAAGAAGCCTTTCTTCTTTTAAGTTCCATATGCTGGATGTTTGGTCCCAGCTATGATAAGCTAACCAATGCACATCTTCTATGCTGAGGTTCCTGATATCAATCAGTGCTTGACGAAGTTCCTACACTCCTGCATATGTTGTGTAGGGAAGCTGCAATCCACAGAGAAGAAACTCTTTCCCCAAATAAATAGTTATGATAGATACCTTGAGTTTATGCTTGAAGTAAGAACTATTTAAGATGATTTACAGGAATAATACAAATACAAAACAAAACAAAAAAGAACAACCAGCTAGTCACAGAGTTTTGCCAATGGCCCTACGGGGAAATATGGTTGCCTCTATATTTTATTATTAACACCTGTACTGAGATATTCACATAGTCAATAATTTATCTCATTTAAATATAAAATTCAGTGTATTTGATATATTCACAGGGTTGGAAAACCATTATCATAATCAATTCTAGAATATATTCATTTCTCCCAAAAGAAAGCTCATGCTTATTAGCATTAATCCTTACTACCCCACCCACAACCTTTTGTGGAAATGTCAGACGTTTCTAGATTGGCTGTACTATTTTACACCAAAAATCAGTGTGCTAAGGATTTCAATTTCTTCTTATATGTGCCATCATTTCTTATTATCTGCCTTTTTTTTTTATTATAGGTACCCTAGGTTTTGTGAAGTGGTATTTTATTTTAAAGTGGTTTTTATTTATATTTATTTAAGGTAATGAATGGTTCTGAGCATCTTTTCTGGTGGTTATTGACCACTTGTATATATTCTTCGAATGTCCTGTTCATGTCCTTGGGGCATTTTAGTTTGATTGTATTTTTATTATTGGACTGTAAGAGTTCTTTATACATTTTAGATACTAATCTTTATTAAATGTATGATTTGCAAAATTTTCCCCATTCTATAAGCTGTCTTTGCATAGTCATCATGATGTTCTTTGAAACATAAAATATTTTAGTTTTGGTGAAAGGCCATTTATTTATTTGTTCTTTTTTTTCTCATGTGCTTTTGAGCTAAGCAACCATTGGCTAATCCAAGTCCCAGAAATTTGAGCCTTTGTTTACTTTTAAAAGTTTTACAGTTGATTTAGCTCTTCTATTTCAGTGTATGATTCATTTTGGTTTTGTGCATGGTGTAAGAAAAAGGTCTAACTTCATCCCTTTCAGAGTCACTTGTTGAAAAATATATTATTTCTATCCATTGGATTATCTTAACACCTTTATCAAAAATTTATTGACCAGGGCGGGGGATTTAGCTCAGTGGTTTCACCGCCTGCTGCGCAAGCGCAAGGACCCAAGTTTGATCCCCAGTACCCGGCCCCCCCAAAAAATCTATTGACCAAAATGTGAGAGTTAATTTCAAGGCCCTGATTCTATTTAATTTATTTATATTAATTTCTACCCTTATGGTGGTACCATAATATCCTGATTACTGTCATTTTGTGTTAAGCTTTGAAATCAGAATTGTGAGTTCTCCAGATCTACCATCCAAGATTGTACTGCTATGCTGAGTTCTTTCATTTTTGTCTGAAGATTAGAATATGCTTGTCAATTTCTACCCAAAAAAGGCATATAATATTTTGAAAGGATTTGCTTTAGAATCTGTAGATCAACCTTAACAATATTAAGTATTTGACTCACAAACATGATGTGGCTTTTCATTTGCTTTTTATCCTTTCAGCGATGTTTTATACAGTGTTTTTCAGAATATAAGATTGAAATTTCCCCTGCTTGATTTATTCATATTTTATTTTTGATACTATTATAAGTGAAATTGTTTTCTTATTTTCAGATTGTTCATAGCTAATGTATAAAGAAGCAATTGACTTTTTTTATATCAATCTTGTATCTTCAGACTTGTTGAACTTGCTTATTAGCCCTAATAATATTGCATGGATTCCTTAAGATTTTGTACATACAAGATCATTTATTCTGCAAATAGAAATAGGTTATTTCTTCCTCTCAAATATGAGTTTTTAACCTGAATGTCCTGGATAGAATTTTCAATACAACACTAAATAAAAGTGATGAGAGTAAATATTCTTGTCTTAGTCCTGATCTTAGAGAGAAAGCTTTTAGTCTTTAATGTTGCTTGCTGTTATCTACGAGTATTTTGTTGGTGTACTCTATCAAGTTAAGGAATTATTTCTAATTCTTGAATGTTTTATTTGAAAGCATGTTGGATTTTCTGTCAAATGTTTTTCTCTATCTATTGAAAATATTACATGGATTTGGTTCCTGTTCTACTTACGTAGTGTATTACATTGACTGATTTTCATGTCTTAAATTAACCTTCCTACTCCTAAAATAACTTTCACTTGGTAATGGAGTGGTGCATAATGACTTTTGCATATTGCTGGATTTTGTTTCATGGTATTTAAAAAGAGTTTTCCATATATATTTGTAAGTTATACTGGTGCTTAATTGTCTTTTCTTATAATGTCTTTGATTTTAGTATGAAATATATTACTGGCCTTGTAGAATAAGTTACAAAGTGTTTTCCCCATTTACATTTTTGGAAATCTTACAGAGAAATTGGTGTTGATCTTTTCTTAAAGAAAATTCAGCAGTAAATATTACCCTCGGATTTTCTTCCTGGTAATTTTTTAAGGTATTAATTCCATCTCTTTATTCATTATTTAGATTTCATATTTCTTTTATTCCTGAATTCAGTAGTTTGAGACCTCTTCTTTTCTTCTTCAGTTTATCAGTTTTGTTAATCTTTTCAAAGTGTCAACTTTTACTTAGGTTGATTTTGTTTCTCTTTTCTATTCTTTATTTCATTTTTCCTCTGTAAATTTTATTATTTTTTTCTTTTTGCCACTGGGGTGAGTCTGGTCTTTCATTCCATCCGTGTTTTAAGGTGAATATTAGGTTATTTTTTGCCTTTACACTTTGAGTGTAGGCTCAGAAATACTAATCATTATAATAGTCACACCCATTATTTATCAAACATCTGCTGAGTTAAATATTTGCATACATCATTGCTAGAACTCACAAGAAATGTTCAAGACTGGCAACCTTATCCTCACTTTACAAATTAGAAAACTGGAGACCAGAGAAACAAACTGAGTTGCACAGAAGTACATAGGAGATCCAAGAATTTTATCGAATTCTATCTGGCACAAATTGGTGCTGTTTCTGCTCATATAGGGAAAGAACACGATGTTAGGAGTTATCATATTGAAATTCATTTCCACTAAATGTACCAACATGAATTCTGTCTGAAATTCAGTTTTCCCAACTTTTGCAGTCAGTTCCTTCTCATTCTTTGCACTTCAGTTTTTACATCATTTCTTCTGAGAGTTTCTCTCACCACCCTTCTTAAAAGTGACTCTTCTTATTGTCCCATTTCTTAGGTTTCTACTTAACTCATTTGTTAATGTGCTGTTATTTGCTTATTTCCTAAGGAGTTTTTTGTTTTTACATACTGCCTTTGCTTGATTTTTCCTTATTAAAATTTAAGATCCACCAGGTCAGAATATGTGTATGCTTTCCTTAGCTTGCATCATAGATCCTGGTTCATAAAGCATGTTTGTTAAATATTTGCTATTTGCTAATTGAATTAATTGGTAAAACAACAGATACCTAAAGTCTGCTTGGATACAGTTGTGGTTTGGGTGTAGATGTGCCCCTAAAGCTTCATATGGTCATAGGATTGATCTAGAATGTGTGAAGCTGGAATTGATTCATGATGGAATGATAGGCTCAAGAGCACTAGGATTAAGGGTGTGAGTGCTACCCACCCTAAGTAGTCTGAATAAAATAAAAGGGGCAGAGAGACACTGTTAACCTCTCCCTTGTTGCCTCCACTGCCTTTTGAGAACCATGTTGTTTCTCCTCTGCAATGCCTGTTTGCCATCCCTGCCTTGGAGCCAGCTGATTATGGACTGAAACCTTTATAAACTGTAAGTCAAATAAACCCCTTCTTTTCCAGCTGTTGGTGTCGGATATTTTGTCTCAGCAACGAGAGAAAAGTGGCTAACACAGATACAAAGTTATAAAATTTTCTTATGGTGGTTTCTAGGAATAAATACTGACTCCAAGAAATTCAAGACAATGGAAATGAGAAAAATCATGGGATTTAACTTTCAGACCTCATAGGAACTAGAAAATTATCAGAGGTCTTCTATCAATCTTCATCATTCTCCTTCTTCCCTCTCTCCTTATCTTTCTGTCTCTTCTCTGAGAGGAGAGGTCTATGCAATGGTCACTTTTTCCATTATTGAGATACAGTTCCTGACACTCAAAACTTCAAGGAGAGAGGCTTAATTTGACTCATGGTTTCAGCGGATTCAGTCCATGATGTGCTGACACCAAGGCAGAAACATCATAGCAGAAGGACATGGCAGAGCAAAGGTGCTTGGTTAAAGGCAGCCAGGAAGCAGAGCAGGGGAACAGTTCCAGAAAAGAAGAGAAGAGGGACTTTATATACACCCTAAGGTCATGTCTTTATGGCCTACCCAGACATATGCAAAGCATGCTTTACTAATACACTGGGCAGATTATAAGCCAATTACAATTTGACAGGCCACCTTAATTGTTCCAGCCTCTCATCTCTATTTCTGTTTACTCATGTACTCTAGTATCCCAACTTAAGTCCAATTTCTTAACTGTAGCTGATCATTGCTACTCCAAAATGTGTTTTCAGCCCATGAGGCTGTTTCTACTGTAGTGCCCAGAGCAAAGTGAATCTCTTTTTCTGAATAATGATTTTAAATTAAAGAGAAAGGGGGTCTGACTGACCAGTGATTCAATGAGGCTTCTTTGAGCCAGTTATGATCAATAGGGTGAGGTTACACAGTACAAAGAGATCTTTCTCTAACCTTGGTCTACATATGGTTAGGGTTTGGGTAGTGATTGGGCACTCTATTATTAATTTCAAGTTTTGTGTTTAAAATTTAACTTTTGTATTTCAGTTATCTGTGTGAATGACCAAGTTCACAGACTATCAGGTCTTTTTGCTCCCAATACAAGGAAACAGCATTCAGGGTAGATATGCTATTCTAGACCTAAAAAGCAGAACTTTTATAAATGTCCTTCTGTTTTCATGGACTGAGAATCTGGCTACCAACTTTTGATGGGACACTTAGCCTAGAGAAGGTCTCTTGCCTCCTGCTGCTGAGGAAATTTCATTATTGAATTTTTAAATAAACCATTGGCCAGAATATCTTAGAGCCTTTCTTGCAGATCTTGACAGGTTTATTTTTTTTTTAATTGAAAATCCTGGCCTGGGGCAAAATGAAAATGTCTTCAGATTTGCAATCAGTGCCTCTGTTTCATATTTGAATGTATGTTAGAAACTGGAGTGTGGTGTGACTTCAGCTTGGGACTCCATTCAGCAGTTTGCTGACTTCTTTGAATTTGGGTGCTTTTAATGGGTGATGGCCTTTTAGCATTGCCAGGGGGCAGGAAGATACCTAGCTACCCTCATGAGGGGTCATCTTCCTACTTTTTCTTTTCCATAGACTGACTGCAGTTAGTCAAAATCTCCCATGCAGTTAACAAAAATAAAGGGCACGTGACAGACCCATAATTATGCACAAGGTCTTCTTGCTAACTGATTTAAACCAGAAGACAGTAAGAATATGTACATATATGCCTATCAACACAGACCAAGGACACTAAGAAATGTCAAGACCAACACAACATTTTCAGAAAATGTATGAATCAGGGGTCCAGGTTATATTTTCAAGTGCAATAAATGTCTAGAATAAGGCTGTTAGCCCACAATGAAACCACAAGCACTCAAAACAATATTACGGTTAGATTTTTCATAAAAATGTTTGTATTTCACACACGTACCTCACAAGCTGTCAAGAAGGTAATGCCTCTGGGCTTGAACTAAGAAATGATTATCCTCCACTGTAGGAGGGTAAATAAATCCTAATTCGTGTATTTACGTTATTTACTTGTTTATTAATACTTCCGTGGATCTATGAGGATTAACACAGGATTTGTGTTGTTGTTTATTTTCCTGGTAAAATTCAGTTTTTACATCTAAGCTTGAGACAAAATGTTAAAGCAAGGCAAGAGTTTTGCAGGATTCTTGCCACACATGTACCCAAACCATACTCTATTGCTGTACATATTGGAAGAGTAAGACAGAGTGAAACAACTTAACATGAGTACCCCCAACTAGCTAATACCAGGGAAACTCTCCTCTGACTCCATATCCAATCCCGTTTTTATTATCTATGTCAGGTCTGATGTGAATCTTTCCAATTCAACAAAAATCAAGGGTCTTCTCCAGGCCAGGCTCCAGGCTTGAAACTGGGCACAAACAAAGGAAACATGATTCTGTAACCTAGGGGGTCAGGGTCTAGTAACAGAATAGACAGAGAAATACTCATGATCTGGCAGGAATAATAACTAGCAGAGAAATCAAAGAGTTGTCACAGAATTATTTCCTGGAAAACTGCTGGTCCCAAACAATTCTTAGATATTGCTCCCTAGATAATCTCTTTCCAACTTTCGAGGCATAGATAATTCTTTAAAAATATTCTAAGAGAAGAGAAAAAGTTGAAAAACTTTCATTCATGGTATGAAACCAGGGAAATTACAAAAATAGTATCCCTAGGTCCAAGGAGAAGCAGATTTTAGTAGTTTTATTTTACCATATGATAGAGCCCCAATCCAACTAGTAACTGCCCAAGGGCTAGTATCTGTCTCTTGAAGACTTGGCATAAATTCAGAGAGAAGTTACAGGGTCCTTGTTGAACGTAGGCACCTGAAGATCATATCCATATCCATTCAGGTGCCATTCACCAATAGAATATGTTTGCTAAGACAGCAGGAACAGAGGTAAGGAGAGATTAGAGACTTAAGAAAAGGAGGAAAACAAAGTATCACAAAGATAATCCTAAGTCACAAAGAGAGTACCATTGTTTGTAGTAGCTCCTTTACTCCAGTTCTCAGGAAACTAGACTATGGCTGCCTCCTGGTTCCTCCTTCTCAGCCTTTCCCAGTAGTGTCCTTTAGGTCCCAGCCCTCTGCTGCCACCCCCACCAGATACGGTACATGCCCTTTTCCTTTGCTGTGTTCTTGTGTTTCTATTCTTTGCAATCAAGATAGCTTTGCCCAGACAGTAATAGATGAAAGTGAGGAAACAAAATTATCTTTATTTGCAAAAGATATATCTTGACATTTAGAACACTCAAAAGATTAAAAGGGACAACTATTGAAATTAACAAAAGTGACTTAGCAAAGACACTGGTTAGAAGATAATTACAACAAAATAATAAGAACTTTCTTTATTGGCAATAACTAGTTAGGAAACATGACATAAAATGTCTTATTCACAGTAGCAATAGAAAACATAAAATACGTATGAGTAGTTTTACAAGAAATATGTAAAATGTTTATGAAGAAAATCACAAAACTTTATAGCGAGGTATAAAAAAATACTTGACTAAATAGGAAGATAAACCATGTTCCTGGGCAGAAAGCTCAGTAATGGAAAGAGACCACTTTTTCCTAAATTAAGTTATATGTTTATCATATATTCCAATCAAAATCTTTACAGGATTTTCAGAAAGTTAGCAAGGTGATTGTGAAATTTATCTCCATCAATGATAGGAAAAACACTTAATTCATTTTTGAAAAGTAAGAATTATGAGAAAGTTTTACCCTCAATTATATGGCAAAAGCAATGAAAATACTGTTTCTGGTGTAAGATATGTCAATGGACAAAACTGAAAGAAAGTATCAGGTTAGTTCTACATAGAAATTTAATAATGATTTCAACTGTATCACAAATGTGTGGGTGAAATATTATTTTTAATATATGATCATAATCCTTTAATCAAATAGTTGAAAGTCTTGGAATGGAAGGTAGTATTCCCCAGTGCTTTTTATTTTAATGAATTGTAAGGTTTACAATGTAACTTTTAAAAGCAGAAATTAACTAATAATGAAAATTGATCAACCTGGGGGGTAAAGGGAAAGCAGTTACTTTTAATTTTTTTTTTTTTTTTTTGGTACCAGGGATCGAACTCGAGACCTTGCCCTTGAGAGGCAGGAGGCAGCACCACTGAGCTAGATCCCCGGCCCACTTTTAACTTTAAAAAAGAAAAACACACACACAAAATGAAAACTTAGATATTACCATATAAAAATATAGCATATCTTCACATAAACATCAAAGACAAAATTAAAATACTAAGGGAAAACACTGGATTTTTAAAACATACATAATAGAATAACAATCTTCCTTTAAAGATAAAGAAAACTGATGCAAAACATTCAGATCCCAATTGATAACTGGCTATAAAATGTCATAAAAAGGTGATTGAGAAAAGAGAAAATGAAAATGCTAAATAAACATATGTTTTTAAAAGGCAACCTCACTAGCAATTTTATAAATGCAAATTAAAACAAAGGGCTATTATTCTTACCTCTCAAATTAACAAAACTGAAAAAAATGCTCTAAATAGGGTTCTGTAAGATAAGCACTCTGCTTTGCTACTGGGAATATAAATTTCTACATTTTTTGGAAAAGCAATTTAACAATAGCATCTAGAGACACATTCAAATATTTGGAAGTAATATTCTAATTTATGAGACTCAAAATAATTTCTAACCCAGATAACAAATACACAAAAATATATATTACAGAGATCTCTGTGTGGATGTGTGCTCATTTTAAATATAGCAAACTTAGAAGCACATCTATTCTCAAAAAGAGAAGATTATGTAAAATTGTGTTACATTCATATGATCGAAATCAATGTTTTGTAAATGAGGTTTGGGAAGGATTAAAAAAATTTTAATGGTTTTACTGAGACATAATTTTCATAACAGGAAATTCACCAATCAGAAGTATAAAATTCAATGGGTTTTGGTAAAGTTTTATATCTAGTCATCATATTTTCATCATCCACTTAATTTTATTTGTACTTTTTTTGGGGGGGGGTACTGGGGCTTGAACTCAGGTCCTTGCGCTTGTGAGGCAGACAGCGGAACCACTGAGCTAAATCCCTGGCCCTTATTTCTATTTCTTAGTCTTAATCTTAATCTTTGGCACTTAATCATATTTGTACTTCTAACTCCAGAAACCAAATGATCCACTTTTTTCCCTGTATTGAGTTGCCTTTTTTGGACTCTTCTAACAACAGAATTATGCAATATTCTTGAAAGATTTTTTAACTTGAAAATATCTGCATCAATATCATATTTTTAAAAGCCTTACACATAACTCCCATATAAACTACAATTGCTACTAAGCAAACACAGCCAGCAAAAGCACTTGAAACACTGAACTATTGTCAGTGATTTTGCCTATGAGGCAGAATTATAAAGGATTTTCACATTTTATAAAATACCTCTTTGTATATATGGTATACACGTAATATATATATACATATACATTTATTATGTATGTATATATATATTTATTTATTCTAGAGCAATGGAGGTGAGGAACAATCATTTCATTATAATGAAATGAAAGCTTTGGTAAAGATCATTGTTTAGATAGCACCAAATCTGCCCTGGGAGGTTATGAAGGATGCATTTTGATTGCACTTACACATGTTGGCTCTATGGGGAAAGAGACAGAAGGGCATTCTGGGCAAGGTCAACATAACTAACAAATGTAAAGTTATATATTACTGTGAGAGACATTAAGATGGAAGTAAATTATCCTCTAGTTGTAGAAAGAAACATTAAATCCAAACCTGATAGTTTCAGGGGTGTCCAACCTGTGGCATGTGTACCTCAGCGGGCTGTTTGTGTCATAGAAAGCTCTAAAAGGTTCACTGGTTTATTTCATGGGGAACATGAATAATTAAGCAGTAAGTCATGAAATTTGGGAATAGATTTGGGGTTCAGGAAAAACACAGCAAAAAATTCACAGGAAATAAAATTAACCTCCCCATTGAGCACTTATTTCTCTGCCTTCCAAACTATTCAAGAGATCTTAACCACATTTTAATATGCATTCATCTGATCTAATCCTTTGTCCAGTTCTCACTCCCCACAGCCATCAGGGATAGAGGAACCATGGTCTATGCAATTCTGGAAAACTTTGGAGTCATTGATTCTCTCAATAGAGCATTCAAGTAATAATATTGGGATGAAAATACTGCTGTGATTCAACATTTTTAGCTAGTGGCTTTTCTGAAAACTCCTCACCTGGAAAGAGAAAATGATTTTACATGAAAAATAACTGAGTGACTCATCAGCCCAGTTGGAAACCAACTTAATTCACTAAGAATCATATACTAAGCATCTTCTTCATACAAAACATGGTACTGGATTGATGCAGGATACAGGAACAGAAGAGTAACAAAGAATCCCCACTTCAACATATTTGCAATCAGAACTATTATGTCTCCACCCCTACACCTTTGGACACATAAGGGGAAAGGGAAGAAGGGAAAGGAAAATTTTGAGAAAAGAAAAAAAAGTGGAAACAAAATCTATGTAAATAGGCAAGGGTGGGGGGGGTGAAGGGCGCATAGGTAATGGGGAAAAAATAAGAACTAAGATACATCATGTTCAGGTACAAGTACTAAATGATAAATGTAAATGTATTGTATACCTAAAATGTACCAATAAAAGAATAAAAAAACCCCCAAAACTACTATGTCTCAAATTTTCCTCTTCACATAGTTACCAGAGGAGGTTTAATAATACTGAGGCTCATATTGCAACCCAAAAGACTCCAATTTAATTAGTCTGGGGTGTGGTCTGAGAATTAGAAGTTTTAAAAGCTCCCCAGGTGATTCTAATGGGCAGTCATGTTTGCAGACTACCTCAAAAGACAAAATGGTTAATCATAAAACAGCCCTGATGGCATCACTTCCCTGAAGCATATCCTTAATGGCTTCCTTATTGCCTGTGGAAACAAGTTCAAACTCTTATTGGAAGGCCCTATAAACATATAGCCCATATCAAACCCTATTCCCTTAAGGATTCCTGAATAGAAGGTCGAGTGCCTGAGCATCTCTGACTGTACTCTGGAAACAGAAAACAGACTGATCTCTGACAATTCTACTTAATCGCTAGTAGCTACCTGGAGAAATACATTCTGAAAAAATGTAAGACTATGAAGCTCAACAGGTAGAAATGTCATGATCTATTAGTAAGGTCCTCCATGGTTAAAGCATGGAAAAGGGCAGTTTGGGGACTAAACATGTGTCATGTTGGCATGATTTCATTGCTGCTCCTGTGTTCTTCATCTAAGCACATCCTTCAGACCATCCTTCAAAGCCCTGTCAGGGGATATCTCCTCCATGAAGCCTTCCAAATTCTCCATACTTTACCTCATAGACTTCAGCAGGTCTTTTCCTGAATCCTGACTTGGACATTATTGTCACTTTTCCCATATAAATCAACATTATCTTGTGTGTATGTCTCCAACATTTTAAGACGGTGGTTCTCAAATATTAATTCATATTGGACTTATCTTGGAGTTTTGTAGAAACATACATCGAGGGTTTCTGATTTAGTCATTTTTGGGAAGGACTAACAAATTGAATATCTAACAAGCTCTCTGGTAATGTTGATGCTACTAGCCTGGGAACCACACTTTGAGAGTCACTCTTCTTTATATTATAACTGCCTAGAAGGCCTTTCATAAGTTCATCTTTATGCATTCCTTTTAGCAATACCCCAAACATAGTAAGTGCTTATTTTTCATTGAATTAAACTACAGCAATTTGAGACAGATTTGATAAGTGAGAAATGATTTGTGCAGCCACATGATGTAAGAAGTCATGCTGGTTTGGAGAGATAAAAAAATCTTAGATGACAGATTGTGTTTCAGACAGGAGAAGAGACGTATTTATTGTTCCTGGCTGAGAATCTGGACCTAGGGTCACAGAGATAAAGAAGAATTTTAGAAAGATGCCATACGGGTATGCATAGTTATTGTCTCCATCAGTCTCAAGCAAGTAGGACCTGAACTGACTGTGAGTTTAAAAAGAAAAGAGCCTGAAATGGTGATCAAGGATTCAAGGAAGCAAATGGATAGATAATAGAAGGAAAAGCAATGGAGAGAGACTTCCAAGAGGGTTTTCATTTTGTATCTTTGGAAATATGTCTCCATTGGCTTTATTGAAAGCCACCCCAAGGCTTGTGGGGGAGGTATGAGAGCCACTGGAAGATGAATGAGATGGCTCACTGGGAAAATTTCCCCAGCTCTCACCAGCCAGCTGGATTTTAAAAGCCATTTCAGCAATTGTTCGAGCTGTCAGATGTCTCTGTCAGATCAATAGGTTACCGTGGAATTTGCCCAGACTGTTGGCCAATCAAAATGTAAATTCCAAATAAATTTAATACATAAACCAACTTGTCTTCCTCAAGTCATTTTGGAAGTCAAGAAAAGTAATTTGACTTTTCCTCATGACTGTCATACTGGAGAGACATTTCAGCCAGGGTTAAGCATTTATTTGGCCTCAAAATTTACTGCAAGTCCAATAAAGGCAGCAAGGTGTAGGGTATATGTGCATTTCTGGTCTTATCATCCATGTGTCTCAGAAGGAGCTGAATATTCAATTGTTTGGAGACCCTTTATGGGAAGTGTAAAAACTAATTTGGCAGGAATATGGGGATGTTAAAGTTACTAGTAGGTTGTATGGTTAAAAAGTTATGAATTACTCATTTATGTCTCTCATGGGCAGTCTCATTTTTGAGAACACACACTGTGTGTCTGCATGCATGATATTGTGTATGCATGTTGCAACCTATCTTTTTCAATAAGAATCATAAATCTTGACACTGAAATAAAAGATTTATAGCCCTATCAGGATGGCTCCAGGCCCCACAGGAAAGTATGTTAGAGACATGCCCTAATTTTTCATATTAAAAAAAAGCACTCATAATGGCAAAAGCGTGTAGGTAAGAGGTAAAAAGTCTTTGAACTCAGGAATGTCTAAAGGGGGGATTTTTCACTGAATCATTTATCCTGTCATCGTTATATTGCAGATGCCTTACTTCTTACTTACTTAGTTTATAAAACCCTCTCACATCCATTGTGACATTTAATCCCTACAATATACTTTGGAATAGACAGATGGGCTTTGTATATAGGCACTGTAGTCAAGAACTAGGCAGGTGAAGTGACATGACCAAAGCCATACTATAAAGGAAGAGCCTGGACTTCAGGGCAAAGAGTCTCTCCTCCACTCTCACATGTTCTTTCCACTCTTCTCTACTCCACCCTTTTATGCATCCTATTGACTGGGATTTTGCGTTAGATTTTTATAGTCTATAAAGAAGTATAATGCACTTGGCAACTAAAAACAACAAAAATCTGCTGTTTTATATTTCTAGAAGCCAGAATTCTGAAATGGGCTAAAATCAAGGTTTCAGCAGGTTGCATTCCTTCTGGAGGCTCTTGGAGGAATTCTTTGCTTCTTGCAGCTTCTAGAGACCACCTGCAGTCCTTAGTTCATGGCCCTCTTCAAGGCCCCCAAACAGAGGAACAGTCCTTCTTATGCTTCTGTCTTTCTAGTTCTGTTCTTCTGCCTCCCTTTTGATTTCTCTGGGCCCTTTAGATTCACTGGACCCACTCACAGGATAAGATATGGATAACCCCCCTATTTTGAGACCTGCTAATGAGCAACTTTAATTGCATGTTCAATCATAATTTCCCTTTTGCCATATCTCACATATTCTCAAATTCTGGAGATTAGAACATGGCACTTTTGAAGAACTAGTTTTCTGCCTACAATTGCTGTCCCACCTCCTAGTTTCTAAGAGGTTTAGCCAACAAGGGACACTAGCAGATCAAAAGGAAGAGATAGAGGTCCAGGTATCTATTCCTTTTGCTCTGTCTTTATTGTGCAGCATTTCTGCAAGGTTATAGCATTGTGATGAACCCACAGCTGTGCTATATGTCTCTTTTCCATAGACTGTGTGGTCTCAGGCTGCTAGCAACCACTCCCGTCCTTTGCCCCGTCATTCTCTGTATGTTGACAGCTTCCTTTGGTCATCCGTGAGATACTTTACCATTTTGTGGTGGTTCTCTCTTTACACTTTTGTCTACAGTCATTCCATTAAACATCTTCAACCACTTCCTTTCGTCTGTTGCTCACCATGACCATGGATGATGGATAAAAGAACATCTTCCAGGGTCCAGTGTATCCCTACAGTGATGTTGGCTAAACCAATGCCATAGCATCCATAACTATAGAGCAATGAAGGGCAAGGTTATTTTCATTATCGTTTCCATTTTTCTTCCTGTCAAGGGCACAAAATCATGGCTAAACTAAAATTGTTAGTTACTAATATTCTCACTTGAATTGATAAAAAGGACCCATTTTGAAAAGTAGAAAAAACAATTCTTTCCCGTTCAAAGAAGTCCAAAAAATAATGTGGAAAATGTGTTCATTCTTCAAGTCTGTTGAATTTTAAAACTCAGAAATAATTATGTCCTCTCCTTAATCCAGCACCGTTTTTCCTTCAGCTCTCCAACCAACTGTGTAATGTGGAATGTATGTCAAAATTCTTACTTGGTACCACAGGTGTTACCATCTAGACAGCTGTCAACCATTACTGTCTCATCCCTTTTCACATGTTCCCCACCTCCCATCACTCTACCTTAGCAATTCTGGCCTCCTTTCCATTTCCTACCAGGAGATACTGATCTCACCTGCCACCTTTTTCATTCCTGTCTCTCTTCCTAGAAACTACTCTGTATATATCTTCAAGTGGCTACTACTCAATTTTAGTCTTAGCTCAAAAATGTTACCTCTTCATGAAGACCGTTCCTGCCCAATTTAAAGTCACTTTATCACAACACTCTGTTCTATTCCACACACTCAGAATCTTCTCAAATTATCTTTACACATTTTATTTATTGTGTGTTTTTTCCTAATAGGGTTTGCATTCCAAAAAAGAAGTAGACTCACATTTCTTATTTACTACAATGTCTAGAAATTGTAGATTTGTGATTGGTACACTGAGCTGCGATCGAAGTCTTAATTTAACCACACTGGCTATCATTTATACCAAACAACTTACTGTCTCCTGTGAATATACTCATTTTTATTCTCTATAGCAACACAATAAACATGATATAATTATTACCTCAAATTTTACTGAGAAAGCAAAGTTTCCCAACAGCCATAACTTTGATCATCCTCATTTCCAGATGAGACAGTCGGTAGATAGTAGAGGAGGTTCTGAAGGCAGCCAGCTACAGGGACCGTGGTTTTTTTTTTTTTTTTTTTTTTTACAGGGACTCTGTTTTAATCACTATAATCTCTACCCCCTACACCAGGAAATTCTGTGGGCTTTCTGCTTTTGTTGGCTTGCTGAACATTTTCCCTCGCTATCCTTTGAAGGTCAATCATATGTAATCTCCTATATATAATTATATAATTTTGAACAAATTCTCCCTTTTGCCATTTATTTTATTTTATGTGATTTGCATGTCCATTATAATATGCATCAAATTGTATCATAACCTAGTTAACATCTTATCTCATTATTTATTCTTTGAGGTAGAAACCTTCATTTTGTATGTCTAGTGCTCAGAGTACACAGTGGGCAAAGTATTTTAGACACTCAACAGTTGTTGAATAAAAACACAAAAGACAGCCTAAGCCACATAGCTTAGTCCAAAATTTGGCCATTTTGGTCTCAAAGTTCTATATATACTTCTACTAATGCATTTATCAAGGAAAAGATAAGACAGGACATAGTGAGGAACCCATCATGGGGCCTGGGTCTGATATGAGAACCCAAACTAAAGTTAGGAAGATAAGCATATATTGAGAGAAGTGGCTGTTTGGGAGCTGCTGTAAAACCAGCAGCTCATCTGAGCCAGTGGGGATCCCAGCCTAGGGTAGCACACACCTGCTCCTTCACCCTGGCTTCCTCCTCAAAACTCTGATACAGGTGTTCATTTCTCATCTTCCAGCATTTTCTTTTGGTGATTCCACTGATTTTTGTACTCTCTCTTCTCCAAAAATAGTCATTTGTCATACAGAATTTTCAAAAAGAAAACTCATTTTTTTAGGGATGAATTAGAGAACATGGTTTCCATGAAGCAACCATTGGTTATAAGGTGAGGGCAGTTCAGAAGCAGTAGGGGTAAGGAATGAGAACACTGGAAAGAAAAGGGAGGAATCTGTTGTAATCGGATGATTTACACAGCTGGTTTGTGAGAGATAGTTTGTTTTGCTTATCAAAATACTGTGTGATAAAGCAACAAGACTGGAAAAGAAATCTGCAGGAGTCATGGAGCTTGAGGCAGTTCTAGAAAAGGATAGGTGAGATCAGACAAATACCGGATATCCTCAGAGATATTTCTGTTTTATAACCATATAATCAATTAAGGTATTAGTCCTAATAGTAATATTAGATAACAACCCCAATATTAATATGCAAACCCTATTATTAAATATTTGTTGTTGTAAACCTGAAAAAATCTAATCCTACGAATGAAACTTTCCCTCCATTGATAATTAAGTGTTTGTTTGATACTAGGTGTTTTCTCAACTGGCTCATTACCTTGCTTTTACAGGTCAGACTATGGTCTTTGTCTGCGTAGTTCAGCTTAAGTTTATCCTCCATCTCAGCACCTCTTATCCTTCTAAATCACCTTTCTGTCTTCCAGAAGAAGTATCTTTGGCACTAAACATCTAAATGAATTATTTGGAATATTCTTTAAATATTTATTGTATATGATTCCTCTCCTATTAGGAAGATTATAAATTTGCAGAAAGGCAGAATGTCTCTTGCATTCTCTTTAATTCAGAAGTGTTTAGAATGGTCACAGTCCTGAACTTCAGTGAGTATAGGTTGAGTTGAACTGGAATGAACTTTGCAGAATGTTGACAGATACACAGGTGTGTGAGACAGGAGACGTGAGGGTGCTAGGTCTCTCTGGTCAAATTCATTTGGGAAACACTGGGTTAAACATAGTTTAATATATTCCTTCTTTATAGGGCTCCTCTATCCTTTTTATATGCAAATATTCACTATAAATATCAAAGAAAGTACTTTCTTGGGCAGAATTTCCGAAATATGTTTGCCATGGAATCCTTTATGTCACAGAAAAACATACTAAATTAGTGTTCCACTGAGTACATATGTATTAGTCGCTTTCCTGTCATTGGAAAACAATACCATTCTCACCTTAAAGGAGAAGTATATTTTGGCTCATGTTTTCAGAGGGTTTAGTCGATGGTTAGCCTCTTCTGTGGCAGAAATGACATGGCAGAAGGACATGGAAGAGGAAAAGAGCAAAAAAAGGAAGAGCTAGGGATGAGAATACACCCTTCTAGGTCATGCATCTAGTGACCTCTCTCCCAACCAGGCCCCACCTCTTAACATTCACTTCAATAGATTATATTATATTATATTGATTATATATTCATCAATTCTTTAATGAGTACAGCACTCTTATGATCCAATCACTTTCCACAAACTCCACTTCTGAACATAAGATTTTGGGAGACATTTTGGATCTAAACCATAACAAATATTAAATTTAATTCAATAAATTATATAAGTGCAGAAGAAACCTTCAAAATTACTTTGGCTAATGCTCTGTCTTTCCTTATGAAAAATAGGGATAATAATGCCACCTAACTCAAACAGTTATTATGAAAATTAAACAAGTGAAAATATTTAAGAACATGACATATCATAAATATTATCTTTTTAAAGAAAAATATGTAAGTTCCCATGAATGTAGTGTGGTCATTTAGAGTCAAGTCACAGAAATCAGGCCACGGTGAAGCTATGTGCATGACTGTGGGCAAGTAATACAACCTCTCTTATTTTATACTTCCTGGCCCATAAAAGGGGTCTGATGATAGCTAGCTTCAAGAAGTTTTTCAAAAAGTAAAACAGAAGTGGCTAAAGGATTTAGCTCACAAATTGGTATCCAAGATTCATCCAGTCAGGATATTTCTTAATTATAACAAATACTATAGGCTGAGAGTTTCTTTAGGTGCAAGTGCTGCTAAGTGTTGGTATACATTAACATATGGTCTCATTACATGTAAGAGGTACATTCATTTTCAGTCTTATTTATCAGATGACCAAGAAGGTGAAGCAAGTGGTCCAAGGTCACAAGACAGGGAGCAAAATCAGAACCACTACTAAAATTCCATGTGTCTGACTTCAAAGCCAGGGCTCTCAGCCATGGTCAGTCATTCTGCCCTCTATGGATCCCACCCTGGTCCCCATCAACAACAGATTGCACAGGTTGAGGCAAGTATGTTGTATCTGGCTTGTAACTGCCAGCATGCTTCAGTTACAATGTGTTCTGCTAGGTGGAACATTAGACTCTCAGGGGTCGTGATTAAAGTTTCTTCCATGGCTGAGGAGCTTGATTCCTGTCCAAGGCTTAAATGGCTATAGCCAGATGCTGGAGCTTACGGAGGACATTCTTTCATCACTGTGTCAAAGCTTGGTCAAAGAGGTAGAATCTAAATTCAGAGGCCTTGGAGGGCCTCCTTTAAACTAGTGAGAGATAGGGGATCTGGAGGACAATATTCTGTAATCCATGCCCAGAGAAGACCAAGAAGACCTGGTCACCCAGAGTCAATCCAACTTGGGTGTCCTCCCAATGAAAACATAAAAGGAAGAAAGACACCCATAACATCTTTTCCAAAGGGAACCGGTGTCTGATCCTGACAACCTCATGACACAGATAGTTGTTTTGCCTGTGGGTACTGTGTCAACAAATTGCAAAGGAAGAACTTGAACTTGAATACATTTATTTGAAACCTACTCTTTGTACAAGCCTACAAACATGTCGAGCATACTCAGAGAAGAAAGAGTTGCAGGTAAATGCATGGCCAGATCCATCCAGACAGATTTTTCCCCTTGTGGATGTGATAGAAAGGGCCTCACTTTACTAATACCTGAGAGTCTAAGGATATTCAGGAAAAAGAACTGTACCTAAGGCCAGTCAGTCTTGAATTACAAGCTGAGATCAAGACATTCATCTCTCTTTTTTTTTTCCTAGGAGTGTCACCTGATGGTAACTAGGGTCAAGTCAGCATTTCCAGGAGACATATTTATGTAGTGCTTTCATCGAGCAAGGCTGTGGCTACAATCCCACTGAAGGGCTGGGTCAAGCAATTGAAGCATTATATCATCTCAGTTTAATTGTTTTGGAAAGAGGAGCCAAAAGTAAAGGGATAAGGGGCCAGGATGATGGTGGGCGTGCTCATGTGTTGAGCAGTGAATGTGTGCTAGATTCTCAACCAGATACTTCAAAGAAATTATCTGACTTAACCTTTACAAGAGTCCTGCAAGGTAGCATTAAACTCTCACTGTACAGATGAGGAAACTAGTCAAAGGGGTTAAAGAGCTTTGTCTGAGGTCCTATGGTTGGGCACATGTGTGATACAGGCCCAGATCTCTGACTCCAAGGTCTGCTCTATTTGCCAAATTTCTCTCTGCCTCTGTATCTTGATGGTCTAGTCTCGATCCCCCATTTGATTTACTACAGACAAGCCCCTTCTTTCTGAACCTTAGAGTTGCTACCCTAGAACTTTGATTTTCTACTCTTATGTCCCCTGCTCTAGTGCCTGGCAGGGCATGAAAATAAGCAATCTGAAAGCATTTTGGTCAATTCAACAATAAATGCATAGTATTTTATACATAAAATAAGTATTAAAATATTATTTTAAAAAGGCACTCTATACACACAGAAAAGTGTGCAGGCATTATATTACACCATTTCAGTAACATGCAATCATATATGATTGCATATGCCATGTAATTTAGTTATGTAATAAGCAACATGATCTTCAGTTTGTAAAAATACACTAAGATATTAAAGTGTTCACATGACAAAAAAATCACACTTCTCAGAACAAATTCTTGTTTTTAATTGAAGCATGACCACACATAAATACATATACATGAGTGTATATAGTCACATTCATGTCTTCCTGAAATCATTAATAAATCATAGATCATCATGTACTCCTTTTCTTATAGGTTGCTGCTTCTTATATTTGCCTTTTGGGGGATGATGATAGCTTTATATAATTATATAACTTTAAATCTTTTAATACTTTACTTTGAAAAATTTTTAATATCCATTTAAGCATTCTAGTCTCTAATTGCAGCACTGAATGATTTATATTCATGGTTTTATGCAAAATATAGACTATTTCATGCATTATCTGAGTGTTCCCAATAGTACAGTGGCAGTAGTAGGAAGATAGTCACTAGAATTAGCCTGGGTTCCAGTCCTGGCTCTACCCTGCCCCACTGTGTGACCTTCAGCACATGACTTGCAGTTCTTTTGAGAGGTAATATGCGCAGTATTATTATTTACCCCTTAGGTAATACAATTGAATATACGAATGCATAGAACAAATCTTGGAACATGGTATATGTTCAGAAAGTATTACTGTGATTATTTCACTTGAACTATAGGTATGTAGACAAGATTCTGTTAGATTATCTATGACCAGTATTTGCTTGACTTTGTTTTCTGGGATGATTAATAAGGACAGTTGGAAAGGCAATTGATCCTGGAAATCTTTATGTCAGTGAAGGATTACACACATAAACAAACAAATAAGTGTTTAGTTTCAAACTGTACTTAGTGCTTTGAGAAAAATTCACAGGGTACTCTGAGGCAGTGAAACAGAGGAACATTTTATATAGAAGAGGTTCAAAAAGCCTCTTGAAGGGAAGAACATTTAGAAGCAAACCAAAAGTATTAGAAGAGGTTGAAGAGGTTTAGTCATGGAAATGGGTTGGTTTGCAGGTAGAATGGAAAACATTAGGAAAACCCCAAGCCATCAAAGAGCTTGGGTTTCTTGAGAAATAATAGTGTGACTGGGCTGTGGCGAGCAAGTGAGAGACAAACAAAAGATAAGGATGGAGAGATAGGTGGACAGAGATTCAGGTGGAGGCTTTAGAGATCATGGAGAAGTCTTTAGACATTAAGATAGGAAACTATATAGGGGTTTTATGTAAACCCATTAATCCAATTAGCTTTTTGTATGAGACCAATCTGGTGGCCATATGCCAGGTACGGATGTCCCAATTAGAAAGGTATTACTGTAACTGGGCTAAAAGCTATATTGGATAAACCTAGGTAGTGTGGACAAAAATAGAGATGAGGATGGACTAATGGGGCATTACAAAGGTGAAATCAATACAACTTGGATGGCTTGGACTATGGAGTGACATTGTTCCAGATAATTTGCTTTGATACTCAATGTAGTATTGAAATAACTTGCATGATGATGGAGATAGAAACTAACCATTGCGTGGAATTCACTGGGAGGCCCATGTGGGTGAAACGTGAGAAAGAAAAAGGCAACAAAGCCATCCAAAAGCAAAATAATCTAAGGAGATAAAGTATTATTTGAATTTGGTAATGTTCAAAAAGAGGATCAGTCACCACTTGTATGAAATTGTATGTAAATGTATTGGGAATCCCTTTGAAGGATGTGGTTCAACTTTCTGGAAAAGATATGATCATATCCATGGTTGACTTTCTTAGCATAATACCTAACACATATAAAGTGCCCTTTGTGTGCCAGTTTCAAACCCTTGACATGTATTATTTATCACACATAAGTACTCTGTGATATAATTATTTAATATCTCTACTTTACCTATGAGAAAGAGGAAATACAGAAATACTAAGGTGCTTATCCAAGGACTTACAACTACTCAGCTGATGAAAACAAGATTCAAACTTAGGTAGTCTAGCTCCACCAGACAAAATCTAAATACCTCAACAATGAAAATGATTCACTATATTAAAACACATCTATTCTCTAGGACATTATTAGATTATTAAACACATCAGTCCTGAAAATGATATAGTTACAATGAAGGACTAATTTAACTTGCTTGGATAACACTATGATCAAAGTGTACCAAACATGCAGAAATATAGAAAATGAAATGGAAAGAAATGTTAGGCCGAAGGGAATATAGCTGTCATTCTTTTTCTTCCAAATTTTCCCCAATACTACATTTATTCAGAAAATATAGTTGCAATTCAAACCAGATGATGTCACTTGCATCAAGAAAAGTGCTGGAAGGAGAATGGACTTCTACAAATTTTCCTAACATGGAAATTTTGTGATTTTATTACAGTGGACTTTTTATGGGCAAACTGGGTATCTGATATGAGTATCAGGATGAAGACAAATCCATCACAAATGAAATGTAAAATCTCAAGTGAAAACTTTTATTTTGATTTAACAGTCAATAATCCAAACTAAACACTAGTCGATTAAGAGAAATATATTTTGGAGTTCTCACAAGTCTGTATTATTAGTCACACATCCCTGACAAAGTTGCTAAACTCCCATAAATATGTTTTTAATGATCAGATTATATTTATCTAGTGCACGCTATCTCTCACATTAAGATGAAATTAAATGCACCGTTTACTGTGTCATATGCCTTCATGGCTTCAATAATCCTCTCTTTTCTTTTGAGCTCAGATAACAATTTGCAATGCAGCTGTGTAACATCTGGTAGCCAGGAAATGCTGTTGGAGTGATTTTCAATCTCGGAGTCTGATAAGACTTGATATATAACGGTGAGGCATTTTTCCTCAACTTCTCTTATATCCAAAATGCATCTAAGGAAAACATCTTTGTGAAATATTCATTTGTCTACAGTTTCCCCCACCTCTTAGCTGAGGAGTACCCTCACATGAAGTTGGTATGCTTCACTGCAGAAGAAAATAGGAAAGTGCAGAAAGGTCTCATTTAAGTTATTTGTGTTATTAGCAGCTACCTGATCCTAGAGTAGCTGATTCAGAGTGAAGCAGCACTGTTTCTTTAGAGAGTTTATTCGCTTGTGGTCAGATGGATAATAATACTAGTTTCCCCCGGCTCAAAAAGATTGCCAATTGTAATAAACACAACTGATTTAATAAGAGCTCCTTGGGAAAGGGAAAGAGGAGCTACATTAATGTGCCTGCCAATTTTAAGAAATCCTGGTTTCAGGAATATTTAAAAAGAGAGTACATATCAAAATTGACAAAATATGATACAAGATAAGTCTAAATTGGCAAAATAAGTTTGTAGCTTTTTTTCTCATTTCTATTTCTTCTGAAAATAAGATTCTAAGTTATATCTTTGAGTTGCACTCTTTTTTACATCTCAGGAAACTTAAGAGACTTGTTAGGAGAAGTAGGGCTCTAACCAGCTCCTTCTAAGCATGTTTAAGGAGGGAAAAACATCTCCTTCCCAGCACCAGGACCTCTGGAAAGTAAACAACATGACTTTGGACCCAAACCAGGACTTTTTCCTACCCATCGTCAAGTCTGTTCTAGAAACTGACCAGGTGATATTTAAAGTTACTTCCAGCACTCAAGATTCATGAATTACTAATAAAATCATGCATTGAGATTTCATTGAATGTTTGAAGACTTTTTAGTTCTTCGTTACTGCTCTTAGGTACTGCTCTAAGAGAACACACTAATAATGGTCACCAAATAATGAATACCAATACTCTTTATTTACTGTGTTCTTATGCTCTCCATACATCATATCAGTGTAGAGTCACACAAGAGCACAGTGCTGGCGAGCCTATGGCATGCACGTAGTTTTTCTTTTAAGGCCAAAGATGTTAATACATGAGTTGTTTTTTCTTCTAAAGTGAAACTTCAGTATTCAGGTTTAATTGTTGGCACTTTGGGATAAATAAGTGGGTTTGGGGTTGCAGTTTAGGAACTCATCTCTAAAGGCTTTGCCATCACTGAGGTATAAAGCCGGCGAGTTATTTTCAAGATGAGGAAATTGAGGCAGAGAGAAAGAGAAAAATGAGGAGAGGGAAATACCACCTCTTAATGTTATTACCCCATTTTGCAGATGAGTAAATAGGGCCTAAGATTAAAAAGAATTATTGAAATTGAATTTAAACCCAGGATTTTAAAACCTTTTTGTATTTCTCTTTCTACCTCTACAATACACCTGTCATCCCAATTCATTTTTGAAGAGGAAGCAGGGTCCAAATGATATTCAATAACTCTCCCAATATGAAAGGTTTATAAAACATTGATGAAGTGACTGGACCCGATGATTTATGCCTGAAACATTGAGGATGGGGTGTGACGCAGAAGGCTCTCTTCTTTCGATTCTTACATTTCCTCCATCTCTGTCACTTCAGGCCCGGTACTCACTCACCCCTGATCATAAATATTCACTGCCATATTTATGATTATTGGTGGTTAGATATGATGAATTCTGATACTAGTCAACTGTGGAGGAGTTATTAAATATATTAGCTAATTTTCCCTTAATGCTTCATCCAATATGAATCAATATTGGTTTAATAATTAACATGTTTAAACATTTCTATGTATATTTCATGATGAGACAATCTATGTTTATTTTATGAAGATGAAATATTTAGCTCCCCACCACTGACAGGCAAAGCCATTCCAACTTGGAGCTTTCTCTTCACCCTGGTCTGAGGCCATCTTTTCACATCCTAGGAAAACTGACTCTTTCTCATTGACTACAGGAGATGTCATACTCATAATGAGCAGTTGAAAGCATCTGTAAAGAATGTCAAAATGCTGAGCAACAAGTTCTGAAAGGAGCCTGCTGGAATATCTCAGAATTCCCACCCAACTCTTCCTCAACCTTCCACTTCGCTTTAGTCTGAAAACATCCCGAGTGTTGGAGCCACGTAACATCCAACACCCTCACTCAAGGAGAAACGGTATTATGAAATAGGATTCAAAGTGTGGTTTACAGGAGTAGTTTTGAACTAGTGGTGAATTTCCCCCCTTCCCCCATGGAATATTTGACAATCTGGAGGTAGTTTTGGTTGTCATGACTGAAGGGTTGGTTCCTGGCATCTGGTAAACAGGGACCAGGGATGCTGCTAAAACTCCCATACTGGCCAGGCAGCTCTCCGTAACAGAGAATCCTCCAGTCCAAACTGTCAGTAGTGTCAGGTTTGAGAAACTGATTCACTGTTAGACTTCAGTAGGGTTGACCTCCAGTTCTGCTGTGTTGTTATGTAAACGTGGAAAGATTCTAGTCCTTTCTTTCTATATCGTAAAAGAAGTCTTGTTCATGAAGTTTGTTAAAAATTAAGTGAGAGGAGATATATTAAAAATCCAGCGTTTGGTACTGTTTATGGACGAAACATGTGTCTCTCCAGAATCCATATGCTAAAAATCCAAACCCTCAAATGTGAATATGAGGGCTTTAGGAGGTGATGATGTCATGAGGAATGAGATTACTAATCTTGGGAATGAGATTAAAGCCCTTATAAGACAGGCCCCAGAGTGTTCAATAGCCATCTTTTTCTACCATATAATGATACACCAAGCAGGGAACCATCCATGGAAAAAAATCTGGGTCCTCACTAGAATCCTACCACGCTAGCACTGTGATCTTAGGTTTCCAGCTTCCAGAACCATGAAAAATCAGCTTCGGTCATTTATAAGATACCCAGTCTATTGTACATTGTTAGAGTAGTCAGAATTGACAAAGACAGGCACAGAGGTGCCATCAAGAACATTCAACTGAACCCATGACATGATTGTGGGAAGAATTGGAAAGCTATCTATAAAACATGACTGAAGCAGGTGACAAATTCCTCTCCTTAAAGAATTAAAAGCTTCTTCATGTTTGTTTTCAAATTTTTATTTTCTTTGTCTTCCTTGCTGTGGTTTGGAAGTTTCATCTTCATTGTGAGATAATAAGAAGGTGAAGTTTAATCCATCCATGCATTTAGAGGTGCGGCCTTTGGGAAGTGCTAAGGATCAGATAAGGTCACCATGGTAGGAACCCCATGATGGGATCCTGGTGGATTCCCTGTTTCTTGGCAGGTAATGCCCTGCACCACTTTGGCACTAGGCCAAAAGAAAGCCATAACCAGAAACAGCGCCCTCAATTTGATTCTTCCAGATCTATGAGCCAAAATAAACCTCTTTTATTTAAAAAGTAGCCTGTCTTGTGCATTTTATTATTGTGATGGAAAATAGAGTGATGCACTTCCCATGCACTTTAGCATCAGTCCTGCCTACAAATGTAGTCAGTTGAATATCCTTCCCAGGTCTTCATGCTTTAGAGTTGAGCTAATAGAATTGCTACTAGCCACAGGTGGCTATTTAAATTAAAATTAACTAAAATTCAATTCAATGAAAAATTTGTCCTGAAGTTACACTAGTTACATTTCATGTGTTCAATTGCCTCAAGGACCAGTTCGGATATAGAACATTCTCATTGTCATAGAGATTTTCTTTCACTTTTTTTTTATTCTTTTACTTTTTTGAGACGATGTTTTGTTATGTAGTCCAGGCTGTCCATGAATCCACTATGTAACCCAGGCTGGTCTCCAACTTGTGGTGATCCTCCTGCCTCAGCCTCCTAAGTACTGGGACCACAGGACTGCATCCCCACAGCCAGTATATATGTCATAGTAAGATCTCTGAGTGCTGCCTTAGAGAACTTCCTTCTGACTCCTGTTTGAGAAAGAAGTGAGGGCTAATAGGAACCAAATGGACAGGTCAACTTCTGGATCCTGGGTCAGGATCGATGCCAGAATGGTCTCAGGGACAGCTCTAAGTAGAATTTCAGGGCCTCACCCATGGTCTGTCCTCTGCAGAATGGACTTGGCACTGGTGGGTGGACACTTCCGGATCAGATGAGATCTTGAGAGGCACCTCTTATGTGGAGGGAGAGGACATGTGGGCTTCAATTCCTATGCACAAGCACATGAAGACCTCTGGAGAAAGAGCTGTTGTGAGAAAGAGCTAGAGTGGAAAGAGAAGGCAGGTGTTTTACCAGCCAGTAATCTGAATTCCAATCTTGCCTAAGCTCCATAAATGTGAGCAGCGGGCCTGTTTATCACCTTCACTTTGTGGTTTATCAGTAGTTATATTAGTTTCTTAGTGCTCTTTTGGCAAATTTCCACAAACTTAATGGGTCAATGAAAATTATTATCTTGAAGTTCTGTAAATCAGATGCCTAAGGTCGGTTTCATTAGGCTAAAATCAAGGAGTCACTGAGGCTGCATTTCTTTCTAGATATGGTAGAACAGAATCTATTGCCTTGAAATTTATCATTTCTAGAGACCATCCATGTTCCTTAGCTCTTGGCTCCTGCCTCTGCCTTCAAAGTCAGCAAGGCCAGGTTGTCTCTTTTATGCATTCATCTCTCTAGATAGCATTTTTTGTCTCCCTTTTCCGCTTTTCAGGACCTTGTGATTATGTAGCCCCATCTAATAGTCCAGGGTAATCGGGTCAGTTTATTGACAGCCTGAATTCCTCTTTTCAATATAATCTAGCCATTCATAGATTTTAAAGACCAGAATATGATCATATTTAGAGCCACTCTTCTTCCAGCTATAGTGATGTATCAGTAGCTTGTATTTTGAACACTTGTGTGGTAAGAGTATATGTTCATGAGTTTATCAATCCACTCTCTGTGCCAGGCATTTTTATGCAATACATACTTTAGCCTCTCGGTATTATATCTCTGTATACATGAAGTGAAGTAGCAGGGGATTTTAATCATCAAGTACCTGTAATATGTTAGGGGGATTTTGTTGCTATACAAGTAGGTTGTTTTTATTTCTATATTACAGAAGAAAAATGCTAAGAAGAGGATAAATAACTTTTGTAAAGTCTATCTCCTCCCAAATGTAAATTCAAACTTTTAAGTTAATTATGCAGTTTTAAAATCTGGGCTGTTGTTATTCATCTTCCTGCTAGCCATAAATCTACAAAGTCAGAAAATGTATTCTCTCTGAGCACTGAAAGCTACAACTTTCTGAGCTTCTACTATGTGACAACAAATATGCCAAGGCCTTTGTACAAATTATCCACTTAATCTGAACAATATTAATTATAATACATCCTCTTTATTATACTCCTTCTACATGTCATGCATTTCATGTGCATTATCTCTGTTCCTTACAGCAATCTTACAAAATAGGCAATATTATCTCTTTTCCTGGAATTGAAGAAGGAAGACTGTTTGGCAAAGTTAAATAAATCACCTAAACCTATTCTTGCTATTTATTGGTTATTTGATAATTATTTGAGTTCTAGTATATGGCAGAAAGTGCTCTAGAGGCTGGGAATGGTCTTTAATTCTTATATGGAAAGATATATCATAATCAAACAATAAATTGAAGAATTGAGCACCCGAAAGTGATGAATACCATGGAAAAATTTTAAACTGTTTAAGGATATGGTGTGCGTGTGTGTGTGTGTGTGTGTGTGTGTGTGTGTATGTGTAATGTGGTATTATTATATAGGATGGTTAAAAAGGCCTCTCCGAAAATCATGGTTGAGCAGAGACTCTGAAGTGAGAGACTAACATTCAGGAAGTCATCTGGGATGGGAGCAGTCGAGGAAGGGAACGGCACAAGCAAGAATTCTAAGGAGTTTATGAACTCAGGTTGGGGGATCATAGAACAGGGAAGCAAATTGGACTCACACTCAAGCAGAATGTGAGGAGAGGAGAATATCTTTCCTGATGAGGTCCAGAGAAACCCAAAAGGCCAAGACAGAACAACTCATTGTCAAGTCAGAGTCACTAATCACTCCCAACATGGTAGGAAGCTATGAATCAGGGGAAGGTTTTGAATAGAGAAACAACTCTGGTTCATTGTCTACACGACAATACTTGGCTTCTGGGAGAAGAATAGATAGAGGAAGCAAGGCTAATGGCAAGGAGATCAAAGTAGAGTCTGTTGCTGTTTTCCTCAAGATAAGATAGTTAGCAGCAGAAGTCGTGAGAAGCATTCTCATCTTGGATATATTTTGCAGCAGATTCTGTAAGCTTGTCTGTTGTACTGGAAGAAGGGTGTGAGAAAAAAAGAAAGAGTCAAGAGTGAGCTGGAAGTTCTGGTCTGAGGAACCAGAAGGACAGAGTTGCTATTTACTGCAAATGAGGACGTCTCCATGGGCCTGACGTCTAGGGAACATTTTTAGCAATGGGAGACATTGCATTATGCTTTTGTGCTAATTGGGTAGATTATCCAGAGAGAAAAAAATCTGATTATGATTCACAGAAGCCAGGATGACTTCTAGTTTGCCAGTGCAGTTACCTTGAGTGGAGGTTGAGCTGGGAAAGGAAAAGATGGGGTGGTATCTAGAGGTGGAGTGGACAATTGACCTTAGATAATTAACTTTTATTTGCAGGAGAAAGCAGGAAGCAAGAGGTATGGGCCCAAATCCTAGAAGACTGGTGGTAGTTACGGTTTGCAGACATTCTTGTTTGTTTTCCAGTAAGACAGACAATAAAGTCTGCGAAAAGAGTGAGAGGAAGAAAAGAAGCAATCTGGGAAAACAAAAGAAATGACAGTTGTGGTGAATGGAGTACTGAAATGTGGTGAAATTGAACTTATGTCCATCAGGATCCAACATCAGTGAACTCATCATGTAGTGTACAGCTCTCAAATTATATTGCAAGATAAATATATACGCTTCCAACTTCACAGATGACCAAAATGGAAATTTCAAGAGATTTTGTGGCTCAAGGGCACTCAGCTTGCTACACTGAAAACTAGACTTCGAATAAACCCTCAGACAACTAACTCACAGCTGACAATTAACTCATTGGCAATGCTTCCTGTGCAGAAAGGAAGCACCACAAAAATGAACTCCGTGAGAGACAATGGAGTCCTCACCTTCAGCCTCCTGAGATGGTGGCATTATCTGCTCAGTTCTTTCACCTGCATTTTTCCTCAACACCATTGCCCAAGCTCTTGTGCATTTCCCCTTTTTGCCTTCTGTTTTTCTTCTTCTCAGGTGAGTGGAATGAACAGATGTAACCCTAGCTTTGATCTGCCCCAGTGGGTGGGTCAAACAAGGCAGGGTATCTCCATGCTGAGGACTTTCAAAGAAAGGGCTGAAGTTGCCTGGAGGGAAAAATGAGGTTATGATAGAACATCTGCTCTCACTTGTTTTTTCTTAAACAGAGTCCTGTCTCTTCCTTTCTTTTCTTCATGCTGTTAGACATAATTCATAGCTAAATGTGACCCTTAATGGGACCTTGGGATTCTAAGTAATTTTCCCAAGTCTTAGTCTTTCACAGGGTTAAAGGAAACCTCAAAACTCACCATGCTCAAAATTGCTTTGCTCAGATGAGGAGACTAAGACCTTGCAAAATATGTGACAGCCAATCTGGGTCCAAAAATCATGGCTCTCTCAGTCCACCAAGCCCCAAAGGAAGGTTCTAGAAAGATGCATATTCTTCTTAAAACTTTGGAGAGAGAAGCTCATTGAAAGTAAAACAGGGAACGTAAAATAAGATTCATAATTTTTCAACCAGTCTCCTTAGCCCTAACATGACATTTGCAAATAGCATTAGGGAAAAATATTTTCCCTTGTTTTTGATTATTTAATGTTTAAACTTTATTTAAAGGTTGTATTCTAAAAAAAGTTGAGTTTGTGGAGAGACAATGACTCAGAGACAGACTACAGAGGTATTTAAAGCCAGCCCTGTGACTTTTAGTGCCTCTACCACTAAAGGGAGTGGTGGGCCTCAGAGGAAAGTGGGTGCATGTAAAGAGAGATAGGCAGAGAAACACACACACACACACACACACACACACACACAGAGAGAGAGAGAGAGACACTTTGAATATGTGGAATTATGATTTGCATTATCGATTTAATGTCTCCATACCCTACTAAATGGTGAGCTCCAAGAGAGAAGGTCTGTATTACTCACTATACAATTAGTGGAAAAGTATACATAAAAAGTATTTTCCCTAATTTTCCTCAGGCCATCAATTCTCTGGACTTCAGTGTCTAAACATCTCTATGCTAGGGATACATTTATAAAATTCATGTTTTCAAACACCCCTCTACTGCTTGTATGGCTTACTGAGCCCTAGTGCTGGCTCTTTCACTGAAGAAGAGCAAACTTGAACAAAGCCAAGTTATAGCAGTCAGCTTTTTGTAATTATAGCAAAATATTTGAGTCAGGTTAACTTATAAATTGAAGAGCTTTGGTTAGCTCAGTTTGGGGTCTGGGAAGGTTGTGGTGCAGGCTCTGGCAAAGGCTTCCCCTTGGATGTACTTCCTCATGGTAGTTTGCAATGACATCAGCTTGTGCAGGAGAAACCGACTACATCTTAATACAAGAAGCTAGACAGCTCCTTCCATGTAGTTGTTGGTACTAATGACCCTGCCTTCATGCGTGCAAGCCCATTGAAATCCTGCCTGGTAATAATTTTAGATATCTTGTCTCTCTCTCAATTTCAGCTCAGGACTTAACAATTTATAAAAAATAAATTACCTGCCAAAATAGCCTATAGTTTTCAAAACTATCTGTTCACCACAGCAGAGCAGTAATGCTCAACTCCTGAAGGAAGCGTCATTTTCTCCTCCACTTCCTTCCAACCTCATTGTGTTGAAATGAACAAACCAAACAGAATTCTGCCTGTCTCACAGCTTTACTCCCTTCCCTGAACAGCTACCATTTGAATGTCTTTGTAAAATTCCTTCATTCCTCCCCTTTATGTCTTCTCAGATTTTCTTGCTTGAAATGATAGCTTTTCATTTTTATAAAAATGAGAGTTGACTCCCTTCTATCTTAGCATTTGGAGTTTAAAATTCTGGGCTTGGACTTCAGTTCTTTATTCTGGCCACTTGATAGGTCTGTGTGAACCTTAATAACCTCATATATTGAAAAGGGACAGTAACAGTAATAGCACCTTCTTAGGTCACTTCTTTTGGTAAATTTTACATCAGAAATCATGGAGCAAAATATTTACGTGAAGTCTGAGATTCTCTATACAATCATAAATTAATATTATTTTCCCATACTTCATGGTATGTTTCACATTTTCAACTTTGGTGGGCAACTTTCTTCATTTATTCTTTTTCTATTTTTAGTTTTAAGACTTTAATCCAACTTCCCAAATTTTCTCTCTCCATGTAGTAAATTAAATGGGAGTTTTCTGTCAATAGTAATTTATGGGAGTTTTCTGTCAATCATACTCATTATACAAGAAAGCAATTCTGAGTGGCTGTAAATTCTTTATTCAATAAATATCTATCATGCATATGACATGTCTAAGTTATGATCTTTGACTTTAAAACTGCATTTCCAATACCCTCTAGAATGGTTGCCACCAGATGGTTCTGATGATTGCCCAGTAGGTGATAGATCAAAGAGGGAGATGAACTTACAAGGCAGCTAATTCCTGAGGAGGAAGCTTTAATTTTTAGGAAATTATCCATCATGTTGTGTTAATCTGTTTCTTCACACAATTTCCACCTATTGTACTATTCTAACACGGGGGTTTTCTCCATAAAACATTTACACATCGCTACCAAGCTACTTCCTTCAAAGTGTTCTTTCTCCAGGCTAAGAATTAGAAGTTTGTCCAACCATTCTATGTACCGGGTTGACTGGCTCTTCCTTTCCTTCTTCTGGCCCCATCTTGTTTGTTATCACTAATCCTACATTGAGAATAAACTCAAGATTGCAGATATGGCAATCTGCAATGTAGATTTATTTCTTTTCTTTTCACTGACCATTAAATTACTCTTAGTTTAGTTTGGAATCACATTAATATCTCTTGTTCCAGGCAAAGCCCGTTGTTGACTCATGTTACTGCCACATGTAAATGAAAGTACAACCTCAGACTTTTAACCTATGTTTCTCATAAAACATCTCTCCTTCTTCCTGTCTTTATAGTGACCCAAATGAGCACTTAATAATGGTCCATATTCAATTTTACCTTTTTAGATTTGACCTGGTAATCTCAACAGCCAAGAAGATGTTGAATTTTAATGGTTACTCAGTAAATTGGCTGTTCTTCAGAAATTCACTGCTGGGGTATGTTAAGCAATATGTCCCTGTGTACTCCTACTGTTTATAATTTAATGCTACAAACTGTAGTTAAGAATGAAGTTTGCATTTATATTTACATATCATAAATTTACTTTGGAATTTTTTTCCTTATCATTTTAAAATCTTCTGAAGTCACTACAAAATATAAAGATAAATCACTGTAAGTTATACAATGCCCAGAACATAAGAAGTATTCAATAACTACTTTTCAGGTGAATTAAACCAAGGAATACCTTTGTCAAGACTGATTTTTTTAAAAAAGTCAAAGAAAATACACACACTAAAAAAAATAAGAGAAATTTCCATTCAATGGTTGATGAGGGAACAAAAACTTTTAAAGATAAATTAAATTCTGAATGGAAGTCAAAAGCCAGAAAGTATTACAACATTCATTCAAATGAGGCTAAGTGCTCTAACACAGAGAAGGTTTGAAAAGTACTTTCCTTGACAACAGCTACAAGCTGATGGTTGGTACTGATGGGCTTCTGAGCAGGCTTTGATAAGCATGAGGAAACATTAGAAAAAGTATAGCATCTTCTAGAGAAAGAGAGAGAGAGAGAGATGCTAAGATTTGCTAACCACTAGTGAACAGCGACTATAGGTCCAGCATTAAGGTAAGTCTCATTTAAGTCTCCCCCAGACTTAAGGTTGATAACAATGGTTTCATCTTCAATATATAAGAGAAAATGAACTACAGGTTGCACGCTCTTTTCTAAGTCACATACACATTAAAAAGTGTAAGCAGAACTTAAGCAGTATATCTCTGCTACCAATGTACATAAATATGCACGTGCACACTTGAACAGGTTTCCTTCAAAGGTCTTACTGGCTTTGAGGAAATGGCTGCATCGAACCCATACTTAATTACAAGAGGAAAGTATTATCAGATCAACACTCAGAGTGCCTTCTGGTAAAGAAACCCCAATGACAGCTGCATCTAGAGTTCTCACATCACTCTCTAAAGAGCCTGATCTGTTTTCCAAGTGTTTAATGCTTCTAGTTTCTTAACCTTATCTCTATAATCTGCACACTAAATAGTTTTTGGATTGAAAACTGAATTTGACAACATTAATTTCTTTGCTGTCAATCACCCCCAACTTCATATCCATCCTTCTTTTAGTCAACATAAGCCATCCACTTATGACTTCCAGCCTCACTGCATTACCTAGCCAAGCATACCTCTCTCACTGTAATGTTTAGGCCAGGGTATGACATCTATGTTGCATAAATAATGGTGGAAGTAGGAGAATGGCTCTGAGATGAGCAGTGGGATGGTTGGAGGTAAGGAATGTTCAGAATGGAAAACAAATATTGAAGAGATGAAGACCCAAACAGTCAACTCCAGATACTAACACCATCCACTCTGCTGAAGAACAAAAAGTAATAGATTGCCAAGAGCATGCTCCTGAACCCCCACTGATACTTCATCAAGTATTCATGGAGGGCCTACTATGGGCTTGGCACTTTTCTGGATGCTGAATTTACAGCAAAATGTAAGACAGGATCAAAAGTTAACTGCTATGAAACAAAGCCTAACAGTTCAGACACCAAACTCTCAGTACTAATTCAGCTAACAACTCACCTTGGTGAGACATCTCACCTCCTCAGGACTCGGTTTCTCACCTGCATAATGTGACTTTAAAGAGAGGCTGGCACTGCAGCAACCAAGGTCTCCTTCAAACACAGTGATTCTGAATGTTTCCCTGAAACACTCAATATCTCACTTCTCTTCTTGGTGTGTCTTTTCTCAAGTTTGGGGCGGTTTCTTGCTGGAAAAGTTCTTTCGCATTGTCATAATAGAGTTATGCACTTCCCTCTGGAGCTCCTCAATCTTCCAACATTTATCCTATCCATTCTGTCTCCAGTGAGTCCTTATCCCAAGATGTTTGCCTATTAAATTAAGAGTTTTGCAGAAGGGGAGAGCCATTTAAAGGCTGTAAATCACCGAGCAGTCTTTCAGCTGCTCTCTGCTCAGAGCCCCACTGCATCATCCTGCACTCAGTCTGCCACTGCTTCCCCTCAGGCCTTGGCTCTCACAGACAGACAGCTCTGGAGCACGAAATCTGCATGGACCTGCCTGCTCCCAAACCTGCCTCCATCTCTGGGGCCAGCCTGTCTGGAAGGTAAATGGATGGAAAATTTACCTGAGTCCTTGATTAACCCTAAAGAAGCCCAACAGCTACTCAAGTCTCTTTCTGGTTCTTCCTTCTCCTTCTGTCCTGGTTCTTTTCATGAATTCATACCTTTGCTTCACAGCCCAGATCCAATAACTTTAATTGATTATATTCAAGTCCCAATCTTGAGATTCTAACTAATATAGCAGGAAAATAACCCTTTTGTAACCAACCTTTATTTCTTATGAACCAGACACTTTATGGATCTTGCACAGTTTATATTTTCACACTTTATTCATGAATTGGATAATATTATTTTCATACAACTGATAAAGACAAAATAGATTTATAGTGTATTCAGGTTTTTATGAGTTAGTGTTGGAGCTGGGGTTGAAAAATCTAAGCTGGTCTATATCAAAGCCTGTGATATATGAATTCATTCAATCATGGGTGCTTTTGAGTGATTATTGTGTGTGCCACGCTAGTACTGTATTGGGGACCAAAACAGTTAAGAGCTCCATGTCCCTGCAGTGATCTTCATCCCCTTCAGCACAGTGGAGGCCCTGGTGAAAATTCTTTCTTATTCTTTTTTAAATTTCTAAACCTGAACCCTCATCCTCTGTACAAGGTACTACCCCATTCTAACTCTGCCCTGTCCAACTCTGTAGCTGTTAGGAAACTGCCATAGATTCTGCCAGCCATAGTCATAGGCCCTGGTTAAGGTGAAGCACAAACATTAGATCGTTGAATTGTTCTCCTGTACATTGTCCCCACTTGGCCTTCTTCATGTGTGCTTTTTCTAGGATGATTCCACATCCTTCTCTAATCTGTTTCATGCTGCTATGCATCACCTTTCTATGCCTACCTGCTTCATCAGGTTTATCAGACATCAAAGTAATCACTCACAATGGTGAAACACAGGGACAATAATGACAGATGTAACCTTCCTATATCTGTTTTGTTCCTCAGGAAACTAGGGCCAGGGATTTAGCTCAGTTGTTGTGCTGCCTACCTTGCAAGCATAAGTACCCGAGTTCAATCCCCGGTACCAACCCCCCCCCAAAACAAACAAGAAAATTGTTACCCCAGGATTCCCTTAGAAATTTGCTCCATACTTGTTGATCTTCCAAAAAATTCTCCTTGCATCTCAATGACCTTTCCTCAATCCCATGCTTGATGACTCTCTCCAGGTTCAAGAGAAAGGATTACAAGTAAAAATAGCATGAAATATTCATGTATTTTAGGGAATCACATATGGCAAGAAATAAGAAGGTTTAATTTAAATTCCAGTTCTACTAATTACCAGTTATGAGATGAATCATATTTCATATACTACTCTATGCGAACTCTATGTATTGAATTCAACTCTAATAGTCTATGATGGTTTTAAAATGGCTGCCCTGGCTAGGCTAACTGCATTTCCCAGAATTCCCTTTCTTGTACATTTACATTTAAATTGCACCATAAGGGAGATCCTTGGGACTGTCTGGAAGATAGATCAGCAGCCAGATAGTAGCGCACATGAGTTACTACTCATCTCATTGGCTCGATGCCACAAGTGGGTCTGGAACTGTTCTACTTTCTCTTGAGTCCTCTTGCAGCTTCTGCTACTCCCAGTTCAAGAGTGAATGTTTAGTTTTGTGACAAAGATGACCTATGGCTTCATCAATATATCTGCATCATCAAGACCAAAGGCAATAGAAATTAAGATGAATTTTAGTTTATTCTTCTAGAGATCCAGCTTACATTTGTGGTTTATGCCTGTCCTCAATTACATCTTCTCTTCCCGACTTTCAACTTTTTGAGTTTTCAGCTCCAGCATGCAGAGACAATATCGTTATAGAGATGCCTAATGAGCTCCCATAATTGCTTAAGTACAAAAACCCCTGATAGGGATTTGCATATACACATACAATACATTTGTGTGTCTGTGTGTATATGTTCATTTGTGTACTCAGTACTTCTGCTTCTGTTGTGGAATCTTGATCAATTAAAAGGCCACATACATTTTTCAAATTACAAAACTGAGGAATGTAAGAGAATAACCATTTATTTAGCCAGTAGATCCGTAGACCTGAGGAAAATCTTCTCCATGAGATATATCCGTTGATTATTGTTGGTTACATTGTTCTGTTTGTGTTTATTCTGGAACCAAGGACAATAGCTATTTGGGGGAAGATTTACTTCTGGAGATAAAAGAACTTAAAAGGGTCAAGCCCCACTGAGTAGGCACGTTTCCAGCTGCTGTTCAAATCATATTTATAAACATCCCATTGGCCAGAGCAAATTATATGACCAAGCTCAAAATTCAAAACACAGAAGTGCACTTAGTTTTTGTGAGAGGAAATTTTGCAAATGCACATGGGAAAGTGTATGGCCGTAGAGTGAATTGGGATCACCATTATGGGAGTGGATCAGAACTGGATCTAAAAGCTTGTTTCTGAACTTTTCAATCCTGCCATAACTGGACAGGATTCTAGATGAACTGAAAGGTGTCCTTGTATGCTCTGTTTCTCCTACAAAGTAGCTGTGAGTGGTTGGGAAAGTCAATTTATAATAGTTTGCCTAGAAAATGCAGATTACAATGTTTATCTCTGAAATAAGATCATTAGATTAGATCTTTATACAATTCACTGATGTAGGAAGAAACACAAATTATAGATTCATCAAAACTTAGAAATAGATGATTAGGTTTTTCTCTTTTATTCATTTATTATAAAATAATTTTGTTTAAAATACATTTTATAATACAATTTTAAAATTATAAGTAAAAATGAAAAACTGTTTCCAAAAATCTCATGCCCAATTTCTTAATCAATGTCTTTCTTGGTAGAAATCATTGTTGATATTTTGCTTATATCTTTTACATCCTTATATGACTTTATGTATATGCATGTATTTTACACACATACATGATAATAGTCTTTCATACCATGGCTTATTATTTTTATTTTGCTTTGTCTTGGTCATCTATTCAGTTTAGTCTATAAATCTATTTTATTCTTTAAAACTGTGATATTTTCAAGTGTGAATCTACCAGAATATATTTACCATTTGCTCTGTTAATGATCACTGAAATTCTTCCAGATTTGTCTTAACAAATTTAGTGCTGAATAGAAAATCTCTCTGCCTGCCTTTGTGAGGTGAGAATGTTTTCTGTAGGGTACACACCTAAGAGCTTGCTAGGCTGAAGAGTGCTCACAATTTTAAAAATTTTAATAGGTAATTGTCATGCTGACTTTCAAAAATAACATAGCCTGATCCAATTTAAGACTCACCAGGATGATATAAAAGTACTATTTCTCAAAATCTGTACCAAGACACACTTTCATCTCATTTGGTGAAGATCAGAGTTTCGGGAGTAGAGTGAAAATGTAGGGAAAGAAGCATACACAGGGTAACTTTTCCATTTTTGGTTTTAATGCAAAGACAATTTCCAATTGTGATGCTACATAGGACAACTAGAACACCAGTAATCCATTGTACTTCAGGCCTGAAAAACAAGGATTGATTCAGGGTAAACAATAGGAACAGGAAAGTTAGGGGAAAGCCTGGAAAAGAACCCTAAATTCTGTGCCTCAAAACTAATCAAGTCTCTCCTAACATTTAAATCATATGCATGTATCACAGGTCACAAATAGTACAGGCAAAACTAAGCTGAGATGTGAACTATTGCAATTGAGACTAGTCAGCTTAATTTCCTGTTTAAAAAATGTATCAACACTCTACAGAGAAATATAGCAAAAATCCCAACTTTTCTCAATATTCAAAAGACATAAGCAATTATTTGCCACTAAAGGATACAGGAAAATGTCCCCCATTCTCAAGAGATAGAGATAGATAATTAAATGAAAGTCAACCCTGAAATGACCCTGATGCTGGAATTAACAGACAACTACTTTCAGGCAACTCTTACTTCTATGCTTAAGGAAGTAAAATATAAAACCCTTCTAATGCAAGAGAAATATAATAATTCTCAACAAAGGAATAGAAACTATAAAAAACAAATGAAAATTCTTAAATGGGAAATTACAATATCTGACTTTAAAAAATACTCATTGAGTGAGATTAAAACCTGAATAAAAAGTGAGTCAGAAAACATGGAAGTAGAGGAACATAAATTACCAACTTCAGAAGCAGAGTTTATAATCAAAAATAATTTCAGACACTTCTGGAACAATATCAAAAGACCTAGCATACATGTAATTATAGAAAGAGAAGAGAAAGAATGAGACAGAAGGAAATATTTGAGGAAATGATGACCACAAATTTTCCCAACTTGGTGAAAAACATAAACTTAATCTTTATACTGAAATTCACAGAGACATTCTAATAAAATTATAGACCAGCTTCCTTCATAACATAGACACACATCAAATAAAATGTCTAAAAACAATAATTTACTATGGTCATGAAGGACAAGATTGGTTTTGTTATTTTCTGAATTGTCCACTTTAAAATGCTTAATGTGATAGTGTGCACATTTCCCTCATAATAAATAACAGTGCATGTAATTTACCATATTATTAAAATAAAGTATTAAAGCAATAGTCATTGCAGTACATACAGAAAATACAAAATTTATCACTAATTCATGACAAAACTTCTCAGAAAAACTGAAGAATACAAAGAAACTTTTTCAAACTAATCAAGGGCATTTCTAAAACTCATGGGATACCCCATGCTTAAGGGTATCACGTTAAACACTTCTCCCCCAAGAGTAAGAACAAGGCAAAAGTTCCCATTCTTACCGCTTCCACTCAATATTGCCCTGAAACTCCTAACCCTTGACAATACACCAAAGATGTAAATGACATAAACATAAGAAAGAAAGAAAGAAAGAAAGAAAGAAAGAAAGAAAGAAAGAAAAAAAAAGATTGGATGAAAATGACATATTTATGAAGAAAATCATAAGGATTCTAAAAATTTAATGAGAGAGATAAGTAAATTTCCAAGGTTTCAGAATACAGGATGTTGTTTAGAAATCAGTTGTAATCAGTACATATATACCTATTAGAATGGCCAAAACCAAGAACACTAATACTACCAAATACTGGTAAGGATGTGGTACAGCAAAATAATCTTATTTATCAATTGTGGGAATATAAAATGATACAGTCACTTTGAAGGATGGCACATTGACTTCAAACAAAAGTTACCATATGATCCAACAATTATCCTTCTTGATATTTACCTAACGTATTTTTTAATTCATTAGGTTTATTGGTAAATTGTATACCTAATATACAATATGATGACATTCATCATTGGGAATTTGTACCTTTACATGATATATCTTGGCTCTTATTTTTTTCCCCATTCTTCTGCCCTCCTTTCAACCCCTCTGCTTCTCTCTATTTACAAAGATTTTGTTTCTGATTTTTCTTTTTCTCCAATATTTTTCTTTCCCTAAGGGATTTTAAAACTTACATCCTGGGCTGAGGATGTAGCTCTGTGGTAGAATGCTTGCTTGCCTAGCATGCACAAGGAGCCGAGTTTGATCCCCAGCACAAGAAAGGAACAAAGAAAGAAAGAATAAAAGAAAGGAAAGAAGGAAGGAAGGAAGAGAAAAGGAGGAAGAGAGAGAAGAAAAAATGAATGAAAAGAGAAAAGAGAAAACAAAACAAAAGATGTCCATATAAAAACCTGTACAGGAATGTTAACAGTAACTTTATTTATGATTTTTCAAACTTGGAAGCACCCACTATGTACTTCAGTATGAAGCTCGATAAATAAAAGGTGGTACCTCCAGACAATGGAATTTTATTCAGTGCTAAAGTGCAATAAATTATCAAGCCATTGAAAAGGCATAGAGAAAGCCCAAATCCATATTACTAAGCAAAAGAGAGCAATCAGAGAAGGCTGAGTACTGGTTTATTCCAAATGACATTCTGGAAAAGGTAAAATTCTGGAGTCAGTAAAAAGATCAGTAGTTTTCAGGAATTAGTGATGGGAGAGTGCATGGGCAGAGCACAGAGGATATTTAGGGCACCGAAAATGCTCTATATGGTATTACAATAGTGGATACATGTCAGTATACATTTGTTCAATGCATAGAATGTATGATTCTAAGAGTGAACACTAATGTAACTACAGACTCTGGGTTGTAACAATTTGTCAGTGTAGGTCCACCAGTAGTCACGAGTGTTTACCATTCTGGTGGTACGTGTTGATAATTGGAGAGGCTATGCATGTATGAAGCCGAATTGCACATGATAAATTTCTATTCTTTCTGCTCAGATTTGCCGTGAACCTCAGACTACCCTAAAAAATAAGATAAACTTTAAAAGTAGTTCATATGTGAAAATTCATAGATCTGTACATTATGGTTTTTGCAGTTCCTATATGCATATTATAATTCATTTTAAAACCAACTGTACTGCTATGTAAATAATTATTTTAAAAATTAGAAAATTAAATTCAAAGCAATTTACCTTGTAACAGCATCATCATATAAAATGCTTAGGAAAAACTACCAATACTGTATAAGTCCAAGATGTCTATCTGGTAAACTACATAATATTGCTTAGAAAAAATATGGAAGACTTAATTTGTCAAGATCCTCCGATACTGTCAATGGAACTGACAAATCAATCAATACAGTAGAGTCCAGAAAGAGAACCCATTTATAGGGTCAATTCTTTGTGTTTAAACAAAAGCACCAGAGCAATCAAAGTTTGTTAGAGATGGATGAGAAAGCAAAACATAAAAGTTAAAACCATAAAACATTTTAGAAGTAAGTAAAAGATTATCTCCATGATTGAGTATAAACACAAGTTTCTTAAACAAGTCACTAAACCATAATATGAAAAAGAAACATAAGACCTCCTCAAAAAAATTTAAAAGACATCATTAAGAAAATAGGCAAGACATAGACCATGAGAAAATATTAACATATATGCAATAAAAGACTTCTGTCCAGAGTACATAATTCCAATAATCCAATAATAAAAGGCAAAAACTCAACAAAAGTAGGCAAAATATTTGCATACTTTTTACCAAAGAAATACACAAATTTCTTTATATATTTTATACACACATCAACAAATTATAAAATGTTCAATATCATAAGTTATGGTGAAAATGCAAACTAGATCCACAATAAGATATAACTACAGACCTGAGAAAAGAGTTAAAATTTAATATACTGGCAACAGTAAATGTTGGCATGGATGTGGAACAATAACTTTCTTACATTCTTGGAAGGAGTATAAAATGATACAACTGCTGTTGAAAAACGTTTTATGGACTCTGATAAACTAAGTACATACCTACCCTGTGATCCACCAAATCCAAACTTAAGAGGAATTAACATACACACCCACACAAAGACTTATATATGAATAATCATTGAGGCATTGTTTTGAGTTGCTAAAAACTGTAACTGAAGCAAGTGTCCAGCAGGTAGTAAGTGGGTAGATAAAATGATGTAAACCCTAACAATGAAATTCTATGCAGTAATTAATCCATGTGAACTAAAAATAACTCATAGTCCTTGTTTCATTAGGGAAATGTTACTTACTCAAGGTGCAGATTCTGACATTTCTGATATTCTAGAGTGGACAAATCTAAAGGTCAGTTGAAAAGATTCAGAAGAGTGGGTTCATCTGAGAAGCGAGTGAGTGCAGTGACCGAGTGGGAATGAGTGTGAAGAAACTTCCTGGAATCAGGGGGATGCATCATATCTTGAGGAAGGTTAAGTTTACATTAGTCAACCCATTGATTGGAGCTCAGTGCATGCAGTATGAATTCCACAATGCACAGCATGTAAATTTTACAGAAAAAGGTAAAAGTGTAAATGAATATTGGGTCCTACTGATGATTTCAATGCTGAGAATATTTAGGGTGCAGATTCAGTGTTTCCTTGGAACTACAAAATACTAACAACAACAACAATAATGATAATAATAACAATCTTGGTTAAAGGAAGGGTGGACACGTTATAAAACAAATTTATTAAGATATTAATGGTTCTTTGGAAAATAGTCTAGCTGTCCCTCAGATGGTTAAACATGGAGTCATCATATAATCCAGCAATTCCACTTCTAGTGGAAGAGAAATGAAAACATATGTCCACAAAATATTATATACAAATGTTTATAGCAGCATTACTCATAATAGCCAGAAAGTAGAAACAAGTTGGTCTATCAATTGATAAATACATAAATATAATGCATCATATCTATACAATAGAATTATATTCAGCCATAAAATGAAGTTCTGATACATGCTACAGCAGGGATGAACTTTGAAGACATTATGCTAATCAAAAGAAAATCTGGTCACAAGGTGTGACTTTTTATAAGATTTCATTCATATGAAATGTTCAGAATAAGTATAACACAGATTACTTGTTCTCTAAGTCTAGGGTATGGTAGGAAGAACACAGGGAAGGTAGCGGGGACTGATTATGGATATGGTGTTGTCCAAGGGGAAGTGATGAATCTATTGTAAAATCAATTGCTGTGATTGTTTCATAGCTCTTTGAATATACTAAAAAATGAATCATATACTCAAAATAGGTGAATGACAGTATATCTCAATAAAGCTGCTAGTAAAATGTTGTCAGTGATAATATCTAAGTGGAGGGTATGCAGGTGTTTACTATAAAATTACTTCAGTTTTTAAGCACTGAAATGCTTAAAGTAAGCTCAATTCTTAAAGCATTAAGATCTTGATTTTAATTATCATTAGCTTAGATATAAATTGTTACCTGCACAATCCTAAGTCTTTCTAGTCAGGAATAGACTGGGTGCTGTTTAAATACCTTTTAAGGCTACTTCTGATTAGTGTGTGCCTAAGTCCAGTGTTTCATCATTGCCCAGTTCTGGAGGCTGCAATAGTTCCATGTTAGTGAGACAAAATCCTCTCTCACTGCCTTACTGGAACCTGTTTTTAGCTTCTTGAAACTTCAAATTTCATCCCATCCTACAGGATGAGAACAGTCAGAGAGGTCTGTGAGTCTCCAGTTTTTCGGGTTTCTGGTCACTTACCCCTTCAGCTGTTTTTCAATTTGCATGATTCTGAGACCTTTCACTATCTGGGTTGTTTTTGAAAATTTTTGCTTTCTTTTAAACGTCCAAACAAGAATGGAATGTACGACCCACATAAGGTCTGACCAGCACAAAATAAAGAGGTATTATATCTCCTCTTTCATCCAAGATATTTTACTTCTATTAACGCAATTTGTAATTACAATTGCCTTTTCTAGGCAATCTTAGCTCACTGTTACTGAACTTAAAGCCCCTCAGCCTGTTTCCATGAATTACTAAATACATAACACTCCTTCCATTTATACCTGAAATGTTCTTTTTGAAAATTCAAGGACTTTCTTCAGTGTTTTCAGAGTGTCGGATGCCTGGTTTAGCGGCCACCTACCTTTGAGAAAGCTGCTTTTCTGTGTTTGCGTCATTTTTGTGATGAATAAAGCATGGAGAATCACTCTCAGCTGGTAGTGATATTCATAGACTTCCCAGATTGGAAAAGACCTTAAAAGACCGTCTCCTCCCTCCTCCTGTCGCCAAGCATGATGATAACTACATGCATCCTCTTCAGAGAGAGGGCAGCAGCTGTCACCAATCTACCCAGATCTCCAGGCTGTCCCTCTGTGACCCAAGCTCAGGTTAGCACATTCCTGTTGATTAAGAGTTTTGAGAGCCTTGGATGAATGCAGTACTGAAATTAGCAGGAAGTAGTGGAAATAATTCGCCTGCATTCAGCATCTTCTGCTGAAAGCATCTGCCAAATGAGGGGAATTGCAGGCAGGCAGAGACGCTGTGCGTGCCATGGGTGATGAGAGTCTTGGAGCTCCCTGTACCATGGGCAGATAATTACTTACTCTCAGTCATCCACTCGGAGAGGGTGCTATGAATAGAATGCCACCTCCCCACGTGCTGCCCATAATCCATGAGGGGAATGAGTTTCCAAGGAAAGTAGGTCAGTGTGGTTCCTGGATAGAGGGCTACTCCCCCGTTGTCTAGGGCAATCCCAAGACCACAAGTCCCTCACTGGTGGGAGACTGATTTTCCCTGTGATTTATCTTGCTCTCTGGCTTCTAGTTTGGTATTCATGTCATTTGCTTAGTATTTGTGGCATTTTTACCATACAGTACCACAGAACTGAAAGCAAGATGTGAATCTTGGATTGTAAAGGTGGCCCTCGAGTAATGAGATTCGGAAAGCATTAGCTACCCTGTAATGCATATTAATTACTGAGGTAGTTTTAGCATATGTCCACAAAGTTTTTGAGAGCTCTCCCTCTGGGACGTGGAGCTTCATTTCCCTCTCCTTGAGTGTGGGCAGGGCTTACTGATTTTCTTCTAATAGTTAGAAAGTGGCAGGAGATAAGTAGCAACTTTGCAATGGAGAAACCTGGCAGACGCTGCCATAACCAACCAACTAAAGTTAATAGCAATGGTAATATTGATATCTTGTACCCAGAACTGGTTTCATATATTGTAAATGGGGAAGCCATATGGCTTCATGATCAGTAAAGCCCCGTGCTCGCTTTAATGCTCAGCTTTTGTTGTTTTGAAATTCTTAATAATTTTATCTTAGAATATTTGCTTTGTATATGAAGTGATATGGAAAAATGGAAAGTGTCTTTGAGCAGAGGAGATAAATATAATACGTACGCCTCTGTTCCCCTGCCACCTGATTTACATATAGTATTCAGGATGCCCCATGAGCACAGAATTCTGATGGACCCGGAAGTTGGTGGAAGTTCAGCAAGAACCAAAGCAAGTACAAGGTCAGTGTTAATACATTTGCTTATGTGTAGGTCTGGTTAAGCAACAATGCTGACAGCCCTCAGAAGCTACGATTCCTTGTGACTCTGCTTTCAACACAGAAGCAAGGCAGCACTGTTCACTGTGAAACCTTGTCCTATCTTTTCTTTCTTAAGTTCCCTCTTCCAACAAACTGCTTAGGCAAAAAGCAACCGAAAGAAAATGAAAATAAAGAAGTCAATGTTTGTTTTTAGTCCTTTCTCATTCATCAGGACATCAAAGGTCAACAATGTTGGTAGAATGTGTGAGCGTCAAGTGAAATAGAGAAGTTGGCTTAATTTTGTGCAGTATCTTTGCTGGCTTTGTAACAATCAGACACATAAAGTATGCACTTCAAAATAGAAATTGGGGAATTGGGGTGCTTCTGCATGACTTAAATGCTTGTATTTGTACTCAAAATTGTCATTATACAATATAAAGATACATGATAAAATCCATGCCAATAATTTAAAATGTTATTTTTCACTTAGAATGACATTTTAAAAACATGAAAAGATGAGAGGGAAAGTTTTGATGAAAAACAAAAACTTTGTATCTTGGTAATTTAACATTTTTCCTTGCATTTTGAAAATGAGATTTCACATTTTCATTTTGCACTGGTCCCCACAAATTGTGTAGCCAGCCTTGCATGTACCTCTGATACGTGATCACATCTTTGATAAACATAAGTGTCATAATCTTAACTAAGTGTCAGACAAACTCAAATTGAGAGATATATTTAAAATACCTTAACAATACTCTTTAAATTGTTGAGGTCAAGGAAGACAAGGAAAGACCAAGCAACTGTCATAGCTTGGAGAGCAGGGAGACAAGATGACCTAATACAACAGGGTATCCTGGATAACAGTCTGTAACAGAAAAAGGACACGAGTGAAAAGACTACTGAGATCCAAATATTTTGGCTTAATAGGATAGTTCTCATTAATGCCTGAGTTTTAATAAATATAGGTATGTATGTTGGTAACATTAGGAGAAACTGGGTGTAGGTATACAGAAACTGTATGTACTACCTTGTAACTCTTCAATAAACCAAAAATTATTTTGAAACAGTAAGTGCTTTTTGTAGAGCATGTAATCCAAATCTAAAATGTGCAGAATACAGCTATAGATGCATGAGTTCATGCATGTACTCTCTCTTGAGCCTCACAGCAGCACTATAATGTATATATGTGAGTTCCATTTTACAATAAGGAAGAAAAACTCAGGTGAAACTGACCGTCTGAAATCACGAATATCTATAGTACATCCAGGTTTAGTCTCAAATCCAATTTATCATTTATTCCTAATTCCTGCCTAAATAAACCCAAAGGCATGGTCCTTATAAATTATCTTGTGTCATTGCCAGAATTATTTTTCACTGTGTTACTTCATACATGTAACATCTCACTGAATTTAGCTTCTCCCTGATTGTATTTCTTGTGTTTTGAGTCCTGATTCATGGGACTTTCTCTGCCCACCTTTCCCTTGTTCACCTGAAACATCCACAAGCCCACATTTCACTCAGTCTTTATGACCCAGCTCTAGGTTACCTTTCCTTTAAATTTTCCTTGATCTTTCTTCTGCAAGTGATTCCCTCTCCTTAAACTTCATAACATTGTGTAAAATCCTATATGACTAATACTAACAAAAGCCAATAGTGCATACTATTATTAACCATTTTCCAATGTCCAGGCACTGTCCTAAATTTTGTGTACGTATTATCTTGTTGAGTCCTCATGATAGTCCTCTGAGACTTCTTTTATATTTGTTTGTGGTGAATCTTTTTTCCTGTCAAATTTCAAGTAAATAATAGAATATTATTAACAATAGTCATCGTGCAATACATTAGATCCCCAGAATTTACTGATCTTGTAACTGAAAATTTGTACCCTTTGATCAACATCTCTGCCAATTTTTCTACCCTCTAGATCCTGGCAGACCACCATTTTTCTTTCTCCTTCTGTGAGCTCAATGCTTTTAGATTCCCTAAAGGTCCAACACAAGGATCCAATGTTTGCATTTGGGCAGGAGGCACATGAGGAAATGGACACTCAGAGAGATGAAAATGGCTTATGCAAGATTATAAAACATGTCTATAGAGGGCCTGCATTGGAGCCCACCATCCCAGCACATGGCTCTCACCAACATGCCAGGCTGCAGTTACATACACTTTTGTTTTGCAAATATCCTCAGCCCATGGAGGAAACTAAAGGATGTTGACTTTCCACTATTGTTGGGAAAGTTTGTATTTTCGCTTGAAAGATTTATGACCTATGGCAATGGTCCTCAGTTTGTAGTTCCCAGACTGGCACCATCACAATCACTTGAAGACTTCATTAAAATGTAAAATATTTGGTTTTATCCCAGACTAACTAAATCAGTGACTCTGGGGTTTGAGCCCCAGGATGCTGCTTAGTAAGCTTTCCAAGTAATTATGCTATTTGCTGAAGTTTGAGTGCCACTGTGCTGGGGCAGGTGCTAAGGAACAGATAGAGATGTATGTTACCAAGGGCAACATTTCTGTGAGCAGTCTGGGATGCTCTAGTTACATTGTTTGTTTCATTAGACACCTGGTTTTCCTTTTTGTTGTCCATTAGCATCTGAATCAGAAGGAACAGGTGAGAGTAGCAGTTCCAGCTGGAGCAGGGTCAGCATCTTGGCTTTGGCTGCCTCTGATTTATTTTTCTCCCTCATCCTGGGTCCGACTTGCCATATGGGTTCTCAGTATGAAAGATTAATGCAGGGATTCCTTTTATGAGAATCAGATATTTAGCACATTCTTTAGGCTCTTTTTAATGCAGCTGTGCCTTGATTGTCTTATCCTAACATGGAGGATTGAATCATGTTTTCACCGTATTTCTTTCCTTGTAACAAGACTGTTTCTAGACTGCTTTTTGCAGTGCTTCCCTCTGTTGCTGGAGTCTACTTCCCTGCCCCACTGATGTTGATGTTGTCAGATGATTTTCTTTGATGAGTGTATATTGGTAGATGTGACATGAGCCTTCAGACTTGCTGGTATATCATTTCTATCTTAGTTGGTTTAGGCTGGTATAATAAAAATGCCATAGACTAGTAGCTTAAGTAACATGCATATATTTCCCACTGTTCTGGAAGCTGGGAAGTTCAATATCAAGATGCTGGAAGATCTAGCGCAGGGTAAGACCCTCTCCTGGATTGGTAGCTGGCTATCCTCAGTGGCCCAGGTGGAGAGCAAGATTTCTAGTGCCTCTTTTATAAGGACCAATATCATTATGAAGATGCTGCCCTCAGACACCTTGCACACACAGACCTGTAAGAATATATATGTAAATATATAGTTCATGGACATTTCCGTCTGCAAACAATTTGGCTCACAAGCTAAAGCATTAGGCAAAATTTTGCTTCCATTCGCAGACTCCTCATTGGGTAAGAAACACCACCATGGGCATTTTCCCCCACACAAATACAAGAATGACCATCTTCCCCAAAATTGCAAAGCAAATTCTTTGTAAACCGAGGTACAACTGTCTATATGTATATATTATATAAAATCCCAGACGCTCCATGAGAAAAATACGGCCTAGATAGCCAAAGAAATGCACATGGCATCTGGATCCTACCTAAATCAAACCCTTACCCTGCAGATAATCCCAGATGGTCAGATGGTCCCAGCAGAACTCAAGCCAACTGGAAGTTTTATGTGTGTGAGAAAATCAGTTTCTGTGGTAAGCCATTGAGATTTTGCTGTGTATTACCTGCAATAACTGACTAATACACTGAGATTGTCTCAGAACTCATTGTGGCCAATACATACATTTCTCATTTAACAACTGATATCTATTCCTGGGTCGAGGTCATTAAATGAATTGGCCGCTAAATGAGAAATTGCATATTGTATGTTCATTTCAATATTAGAAAAAAGAATTGGTAAAGGAACCTCCTCCTTAATAACTTTGTTTTTATTTGCATAACCCTTGCATGCAACATTATAATGTATAACAAAATATAATACTACAGCACGATACTGGACAGCATAATCAGCAAAATTGCAGTGCTCTATAAATAAAGTGTACTGTACAAAACAACATTGAGGCTCTATAAAAAGATGTACAGAAGTGTATAAAAAAAGATGGGTCCAAAGTTTAATTATAGATGACTAAGTTTGGTAGAAATATTATAGGCAATCAGACCGGACTAGGCCCTCGAGGGAGTCAGTGCAGAAGATGAGAACACATTACAACTGTGGCTGAAGGTGCATCTCTCAAAGGCCAGGTCTCAAGATAAAGATGGAATGACCAAGTCTACATACCTCCCCAAGGGATAAGCAATAAATTAAAAATTATACTATAAATGATATCACCTGGTCTAATAATAGCTAGCTAGACACCAGTCACCCATGTGGGCTACCAGGACCTCCTTCCTGATCTATCCCTTCCTAAAAAGGTCTTTGTTTCCATTTACACTTGCTATGTGACCTACTTAACCATTGGATCAATATTACCTAAAAGCCTATATTTGTAATCCTGTTTATAAATCACAGTTTTGACCTACATTATACCCACCTTGTGATTTTGTACCCACCTCGTGATTTTGCTCTATTAAACTTCCTTTAAGAAGTGGGCTTGTTGGTCCCCTCCTGTCTCTCAGGAGCTGTCTCTCTCAACTGAGAGAGCTATCTCTCTTAATCAGTTTTTCCTACTCTTAACCTCCATTGTTCCTTAAAATTCATTTCTTGATTTTGAGGAACACAAACTCAGTGTAGCTGACATCTAGCAGGTTGGGTGTTATACCATTTTCCCTATATCAGTCTGAGCAGCAGGTCTTAAGTCTGAACAGTCATTAAACAGATTAATCATTAAATGAGGAATATCTGTACTCACAAGAGAAGACAAATAAACATCAGCTGTCCCAAACTCTTCCATAGCAAGGTTTTAGAATATGATCATAATGATAACCAGAGAGAATTTTGCTTAAAATGTGGAGGAGTAAGACAAATCATTGCACCCACAAGTAAAAGCAACAGAAAATATCATAACTATGTTAAAGACATTAGAGAACTATGGAGACAAACTAGTCCAAAAGAATGAAATTCCAGAAAGAGTTGAGTCCCTCCTACATGAGCAATGAGTAGTGGCTTATTTCTTTTTGGCAACTTCTACCATGCTGTTGATGGTAGGGTAGAAATTTATACCTTCCTTAGGCAGAGGATTTCACAGGGGCAAAATATGCCAGAAAATGTTTATTATCACATGGCTTGTGTCTTGGTTACTTTCTCTTTGCTGACATACGATACTCAATACCCAGAACTTTAAGGAGGAAAAGTTTGTTTTTGCCCACAATTTGTAGAGGTTTCAGTCCATAGTCAGATGGCTCCAAGGCAGGGCAGCTTGGCAGAGGGGAAGCAGCTCATGGCACAGCTGTAGGAAGGAGAGTTAGAGTGAAGGGAGGAGTAGGGAACAGACATCCCTTCGCAGGCCACTGATGATTACCATGGCCCCAGGATCTGATACCTCCCGAGCCCCACCTATGGACACATGAGGCTTTGAGGGACTATCTAGATATAAACATCACAACTTGGCAAGATCTACTGAATTTATGGGACCCTCAACCTCAACAGCACTGTATTAATTCTCCCACTACTGATTCTCTCCTACAGGACTTTTACTGAGTATGTGATCAAACTGAGAATGATACAGGGCTGGGATGGAAGAATTACCTCCCTTTCCTTTGTGGTCCTCAGAGCCTAAAGTCCTGTTAAAGGGAGAGGCCAGTAAAACACGCAGGACAAATCTTGACCTTAGACATTTGAAACAAGTAGTGAATGAAAAGTGAATAAGGCTGCAACCTCGACATGACCCAACTCAACTCAGGATTAAATTTAATTGAAGCTGTCATCTCTTTTCTCTAGTGTTCTGACTTTGTAAAGGGCTTGCCCCTTGGGGGTAAAATAATATTTTCTCCAGTCTCTAAAGTTGCTTAAATCAATATCTAGTGTGTAATAAAATTTCAAGCTATGCAAAGGAACAGGAAGCTATTACCAATAAGCAAGTGAGAAAAATAGTCAAAAAATTAGACCCACACATGACCTTATTTTGGATTTATGAGATAATCACATTTTAAAACTATTGTAAATATGAAAAGACTTTAGAAGAATAAAATAGGTTTAAAAGATACAGAAATTTAATGGAAAAATAGAGTCCCTAACAGACACCCAAATATATACTCTTAAACTGCAATGTACAATGGACAAAATTAAGGATTAATTGGATAGGCTTAACAGCAGACTCAACACAGCTGAATAAAGGAATAGAGAATTCAGAAGACAAATCAATAGAAATTACCCAACCTAAAGCACCCAGAGAAAACATAATGCAAAAGACAGGTGGGGCAATAACAGATGTTATAATTGGAGTGCCAGAAGGAGACAAGAAGCTAGAAGAAATATTAGAAGCGATAATAGCCAAGGATTTTCCAAATTTGAAGAAACAGACCAAACCATAGATCTGAGATCATCTTTGAGACTTAAATGAATTGAACTTAAATTAGCCAGCCTCAAGGTGCCTGAGATGATCACTGGGTACTCTAATTTCTCCTTTTGGAAGAATCCGTTTCCCTGTATTCGTGTCTACAGCTTGACAGTCTGACTCTGATGGCTCTCAAACTGCCTCAGTTTGCTGTGCTGAAGACATTCAGCACAGGAGTTACCAATGCCTCTGTCACTATCAACCTCAGGCTGATCTGAGTCCATATAAAGCCACCAAGAGAAGTGGTGGTCAGCCATTGTTTGCACAAAAATGTTATTTGTATGTGAGTTGGACTCAAAATCAATCCTTTCAACAAATAACCAATGTGCCTGACTATCCTGAGGCTAAGTTTATGCCCAGTAAGTGTCATTTAGCTAAGCAAAAATTAAAGAAACTAGTTAAGGCCAAAGAAACATATGGACCATTAGGTCCAAAGATGAAATGATATCATGATAAAGAGACTATGAGCCTTGGAGAGAAGGTCAAGGACTCATCCTACATAACTCATTCATTCAGTCTGTGCCAGGTAAGGAGCACTCAATTACATTTGAAAAACTACAACTAATGCTTCTAGAGTCTGTCTTTATTTTTGCCACCATAAACAAAGTTGTACCCCTGCCACAAGAAGCCAATCTGATTGGTTCTAGGAGTGGATTTTGCCCGCAACCTAATTTGACCACACATAGCCCATTGCAAGGGTCCTATAGCGTGAGGTTCTGCTGTGGTTTAGATTTTGAATGTCCACAAAGAGACTGTGTGTTAAAGGCTCAGTCCCCAGGGTCATGCTATTAGAGGGAGTGGACTTTGGAAGGTTGGCCTTGTGGGGGGTCTTAAATCTTTTGGGGTGGATATTCAGAAGGGATTGTGGGAGCCTGCCCCTCCGTCTTCCTCTCTTTTGCTTCCTGGGAATGGGTGAGTAGTCCTCTTCTACCTCACACTCCTGCTGTGATGTGCTGCCTCACCACAGGCCCAAAGCAATGGAACCAACCAATTATGAACTGGAACTTCCAAACCTGTGAACCCAAATGAAACTTCTCTCTTCATAATTTTGTTATCTCAAGTATTTTGTTATAGTCACTGGATGCTGACTGACTCAGTTTCTGTTCCAATGAGGAAATTGTATCTGTGACTACTGTTTTACCTCCCACCATGCCCAGGTCCTAAGATTATGGCCTCTCTCTGCCCTTTGTAATCCTTCCTTACCACACTATCAGCACCTAAGCCCATTTCTTGGGTGTGTTTACCAAGGGTTAGTTCAAGTCAACACACATGAATTGAATATTGGAAAAACCACTGAGGTACTCAAAATAAACTGATACAGCAAATAAAATCCTTTTGTATGAAAATTCAAAGAAAGAGGAAGCCTAGAGAGCTTTGTTATAAAGAATTCTGAGGCCTTTTTCCAACATTATGGTAAAAAATGCAGTGATTGATTATCAGCGCCTGCCTGAAGCAAGGTATGAGGGAGAGGCAGGCACCACCTTGCATATTTACCATCATAGCTACAGGAGACATAAATACATATTAAGGAAACTCTTGTCCAAAAGAATCTCTCAATCTAATGGGAAAGACAAATACATAAATAGCTAAACCACAAGACACATAAGCTAACAGTAAAATATTAACAAGGTTCTATGATAATATTTTGGAAAAAATTATATTTTGTCAGTGAAGACTGAAAAAAGTCTTATAGAGATGGTAAATTTTGAGCTGGGCATTAAATTGAATCATCACTGGGCTCTGGTGAAAGTTACAACCACAAGTGACTTTTGCCTATTTAACTTAGTGTCTCATTTTTTTTACCTTTTACAAGCCCAGAATTTCATTTTGGACTTTGTGTTTTATGCTCTGCTATTATGAGAGTGTAGGATACTAATGTCACACATGGTCTCCAGATTCCTTCCCTAATTAATTTAAGATAATATGTTATGATCCTCCACCCCAGGCTGTGTGTGCCCCCACATTCTCTCATCGTTTTGTTTGTCAAGGGTCTGGGGTCCATGTCCAGGCTGCATAGACAGAAGAGGATTTCCATCGGTTAACCTTTCACCCATTATCAAACCAAAAAGTGGGAACTGCTTTCCCAGAAGTAGAAGATTTTTTTTTCCAAAAACCACACAAATGCTTTGGAAATAAAGTGATATTTATCAATTTAATTTTGTCTTTTTTGTTCACAGACACTGTCTGTCTACTGAGATACATGTAGGTGTGAAAATCAAAAAGTGAACTCCCCCTGGCATGCACAACATTGTGGAAAGTGAGCTGAATGAAGAAAGGAGAGAACTGTGTTCAGTTTCTCCCTCTGTTTGTTCTGAGACTTCCAGAAAAAAATCACATTTCCTTGGAGTCGTTACATTATTGTGTTTCAATTGAGAAGGATGGAAAAGATAATCTTTGTGCTACTCTGACATCAATTTCTGTGATGTTCATAAAAACGCCAAATCTATCAAATAGTGAGGTATGGGTAAAAGGTAAAAGACATTGGGAGTCTGCTTCAAGCCACTTTCTGTGAGCCACTTGGGAATCTTGTTACTTCTGTGGAATTGCTGGATGCCTAAGCAGCTCTTATTGTTCCTTGACTGCAGAAACCAGAATCTGCAGAGCTTGTACCAACGTCATAACTGGCCCAGTTGCACGCAAGATGGAAATGAAATAGAAAGAGCTATGGCTGGATCTACTTAGAAATCAGCACTGGAAACAACCATCTGTGATGGTAACCATATGATTTCCTATAGGACAAAAGAGAGTCATGCCGGAGCACTGAATTTTTGACACAGTAACCACGTTTGTGCAGAAATATTCTGAGCAGAAGAATGAAAAAGAGCCAATGGAAAGAGACACAGGAAAAGGAAGTAGCTCTCCTAAGTAATCAGTTTTAAAACTCCCCAAGTTTGAAGAAATCCGGACAGTAACTCCCTAAGAACTTGACATAAAAGAACAAAACTCAGTGGCCATTCTCATTTTTTAAAGAGAGTGAAAACAACAATACCAATCAAAACAAATTTCTATATAAATCCACTAAGAATAATTAAATAGAAGCCGCCTTTTGACTAATTATAAACGCATTTGGAGTTCAGAAGAAGAAAAGTCAAATAAGTGGTGAGATTGACAAAGTCCCCTTGAATGAGGCTGGATTTGAACTGATCTTGAAGAATAGGAAGAGATATCAGAAAAAGTGGAAATAAGCTTAGGAGAAAAAGAGATACAAGATATATATATATATATATGCCAAGAGGGTATAGTCCAGGAAAGGTAATAATTTAAGCAAATGCACAGAACTGGGACGCAACGTAAGTTTTTTGAGGGGATAAGAAAGAACTCTGACTTGATTGATGAGCAGGAAATATTGGGAAATACTTGGATGGATGAAGTGCAGTTAGATTTTAGAAGGTATTCAAATCAAACAATGTCATTTGGACTTATATGGAAGCCAACATGAAGATTTTTTGATAGGCAGCAAAGAATAGTGAGTGACCACGTGAGAGCAGGGAGTTAAGAAGTTAGTTCTGATTGCTCCTGAAAGAAGAATTGGCACTGAGGATCTGGCTTGAAGATTATTACAGAAATCTCGACAACACTACTGAAGACCTACAACACAGGGTTAGAGATTCAAGATATCTGTAAACCAAATGGATGGAGCCTGAATGGAGATAAAAATATCAACTTCAAGAGATGATTCAAATTAATAGGTGTCAAGTCTCAATGAAAATTCGAAATATAGATGTGAATAATTTGAAAAAAATGTATATTCTTGTGTACCTCGAATCATTCATTGTATAATTTTGTCAAGAAAAGTGATGTATTACCCCATTTTGGAACTAGACTATACTTTGAGTCTAATTCAGGCTGCAAGAATTAAAGACTAAATTATCATTGCAAATTTTTGATTTGGTCAATGGCAGGAAGGCCAACAAAACCATGAAGAAATTTTTCATGATGCTTCTCACCCAATTTGGCAAGCTCTGTCACCTAAAATATTCCCATGGAATTCACTAAATATGAGTTATGTGAGTAGAGAATTTGGAAGGGGCTGAACATTCCCGAGGGCCTCCTTTGCTATTTCATATGCACTGTCACATTTAAACCTCCTATCAACCCTGTTGGTATAGCACACAATTTTCCCATTTTATGGCCAAGATGTAGTCATGAAAAGAAGACGAGACGTCAGCCAGGTTGTGGAGGCATAAGATTCCAGTCTGCCTTTCTGTAAACACGTGGTTTTCTCTCTACACAATCCAGGTTCTGGGCTTCCAAACCCAGGAGTATTTTATTTTTATTCTTTGATTCAAAGTGAAATGCTGTAAATAACTCATTCTTTGCAAGTATTCAGGCACCAGACTTTCTAAATAATAATAATAATAATAAATAATAATAATGATAATGATGATGATGATGTGACCGGGGAATTCCTATAAAGACAAGACACTTTTCTTTAGATTGACTTGGTTCAAAATAAAGTCAAAAAAGGGCTTTTATTCCAAGGGCTGTTGCTATGAATGTGCACATCTTTTGTTCCAGGCTGCATGCACTGCCATTCCTCACTTACCTTTATTCACTTCTTTCCTTGGTGGATGCATGCTGTGACACTTGCTGTGACCGATCCCAGGGTGTTTAGACTTAGCTCACAGCTGGATGGAAGGGACCATGACCTACTCCTTTTCTAGGATATCATCTATTGATTGGCAGCACCTGAACAGCAGCAGACTTGGTGATATTCATGAATGCAGCAAGGCCACATTTGGGGTCTGCATAATCCCCTTTGGCAGGCTGTTTCTCCTTCCCAAGACTCAGGAATGTAAATATCATGGCTCGGAGGATGGAAGCAGGCAAAGTGAGCACTGGGAAGTGGGATGGCACAAATAAGCAGTGCACTCTCAGAGACTGGGTCTAAATAAGAAAGCATCCCCAAAAGTTTTCCAGGACCTGGGAATGCTGAGTGTAGGCTTCTGCTTCAGATTTCCAGGGAGCAAACCAGGCTGAGGGGCAAAAAATGCAATGGCTGTTCCATAAATGTAAGGTGGGGAAGATTACCCAACTTGCCTGGCGAGTCGGTGTGTGGTATGAGAGATAGGAGAGAGACATAAAAAGAGGGTTTGGGGCAAAATTAGAATTTTTATTCTTTAACAAATATTCATTGACTCCTCTTTTTGTGTCTGATAATATGCCAGTCAGTGAAGATAGAGCAAAGCCAATGGAACCTACTGGCATTATTCATGTGATCACACAAATGCACATATCTGAATTGTATTATTTTGATTTTCATTTTTATTGGTACAGTGCCTGAAGTACATAATGATTACATCATCATGGGGAGTTGGTACATTTACATCACTCATCTTAATTCTTTTATGCCCCCTTCTTCCCCCTCATCTATTGGTTCCCTTCTCTATTGCAAATATCTATTTCTATATATCCTATCATCTTTTATTTTGCTCTTTAATTTATTTATATTTTGGGCTCCTCACATAAGAGAAACTGTGCTGCATTCAAGCTCATGTGTCTGGTTCATTGTTGGTGGGAATATAAACTGTTACAACCACTATAGAAATCAGTATGGAGATTCCTCGTAAAACTAAAACTAGAAATTCCATTCGACCCTCTATTCTCCTTCTAGGTATCTTCCCGAAGCATATAAACTCTATTCATTAAGTAAAAAGGTCCATGGAACTGTGAGTATGTATATGAAGCGGTCCTGACTTAGCCTAGGGGTAGGTGTCACTGTAAGTGGAGGACAGTTCAAGACATATAAAGGTCCTGAGGAAAAAGTAACCCAGTATGTTCTAATCTCAATCTGTACAATAAAGCCAGAGTAGCTGGTGGCAGAATGGTAAAACTTGGGCTAGAGCGGTGTGTGAGAATCAACTCATGGAGGAATTTGCAGGCAACACTGAACGTCATGGTAATGGATTAACGGAGAGCTAGTTATTTGGCACCATTGATGCACTTCAGTGTGAGAGTAAAATGATCACATTTGCTATTTAAGAGATTACCGTGGCCATACATAAAGAATTAGATTGCTTAAAGTTTGCAAATGGATAATTAATACCAACTAGTGAAACCTGCTGAAGTTATCACTTTGTGTGTAAGTGGGGACAAATGTAGGAAAGGCGTCAGTTTTTGTCTAGCATTTTTATATAATATGCCAAGGATTGTAACAATGTTTTAGTAATTCTCATTTCATTTAATCTCTATAATATCTCTATGAGACAGATGTATTTCTGTCACTTGACAGATAAGAGAATATTTACTTCAGTCAAATCTACCTATTCCTTCCATACATCCATCTATGCCCCCAGCCATGCATCTATTCATGCACACACACATCCACCCAAGTATCTGTCAACACAATGACACATCTACTTATGTATTTGCCTATATATTTTGTTGAGACTGTGCAATGAAAGCTCTGTGTTAGTCCTTGGAATCACATTGGTAAGTAAAACAGCCCATGTCCTCAAAGAACGCATACTCTAATGGAGTTGCGAATCAGTAAATGGGTGATTACAGAGCAGTAGAGAAAATCCTGTGATGTGGATAAAACCATACTGCTTTGAAAAGCAAGGATGAAACCCCCATCCCTGTGATGACAGGTCAGAAATCGTCCCCAAGTTCTCATAACTGGTGTTTGTCAGAACCAAATCTGAACTCCGTGTAGGTCTGCCTTTGTCTGAAACCCACATGCTCTCCATTTTACCATATTATCAAAGCAATTACTTTGTAGTTTTTGGTAAACTCTCTAAAAACATGTAACTCTCTTGACCAAATCCCACTGGAGTGTGGGAGCAACACACTTTGTGAATAAGTCACCTGAGGCTGGCAGACTTCAGCTACCCTTACCCCTATCACCTGGCTGGAGCCAGGTCACTCAGGGAGCACTGGGCACTGAGGCCTACATAAGTACCTACCCAGGACAGGCTGCATCTAATGAGCTCTACCTCAGCAGAGGAGCACTTGGCACTTTAGCTGATGGAAATGGCCCCTCAGGCCAAACAAAAAATGAAGTGCATGGGCTGCCAGCATTTGGGAGCATGAGAGAAGGAAATCTGGATTGAGCGAGGAAGAGCTATTAATTATAATCTCAGCTCAGGCCTAAGAGTGGTGAGAAGTGCTTCTTCGGAAAATCACTTGTCTCAGAGCAAAAGAAAGTGCTGTCAACCATTCTGTGTCCATTTCAGGGGCTCACAAGAGCGTTCCAGGGCTGCATGAATACACACGCACAAGATGAATATACACACACGCAGACACACACACACACACACGAATACATGCACAAATACACTCTTTTGCCAAGCACTAATTATATGCCAGGCATGGCATGCATTACTTTATGTCAATTCATTCCTACAATAGCTCATTATTGTTATTTCTTAATTATTATTTGTCCCTTATCAATGGAGTAAAAATTTAGAGTCCTCTGCAGTGCACCCTCTGCTTGTTATTTCCAGACTCTTTTCTGACTTTTAACAAGTTTATGAAAAAGGGAAAGTTACTTAGAAAAGATACTATTTTGCATTGACATCTTTTCCCCACTGTGATCTCAGGACTGGAGCCAACATTCATTACTTGGGCCTTGGAGGGGAATTATACTGCATCAGCTATCTCAGAAGACCATAGGAAAGGGAGAAGTGGACTTTTTAACTGTGAAGGGGGAGGGAAGAGCTCCACAGGATTGAACAAGGCTCAGCTTCACTTGCCCAGGGAGGAGATGCAGTTGGGTGTCAGACCCTGGCCTGATGAGCACCGAGCACCCTGAGTGGGGAAATGAAAATGACCTGCTCATGTCTGTCCAGTCAAGCAGACTCCTCTGTAAGGCACCTCAGGGCCCTGTGTGGCAACTATGACTTGCAGAAGGGATGCCAGGATCAACACCTCTAGCCGAAGGACCCATCATACATGGAGACTGTTATGACTTGTATTTCGATGCCCCCCAAAGCCTCATGTAGTCATGGGTGGGGCTTTTTCAGAGGTGGCTGGAACTAGCATGTGTGATGCTGGAATTGATTCATGGTGCAATGCTAGGCTTAAGGGCACCAGGTTTAAGGGTGTGAGTGCTGCCTGCCCTAAGTAGTCTGAATAAGATAAAAGGAACAGAAAGGCACTGTTAAGGTCCCCTCTTGCCTTTGCTGTCTTCTGCATACAATAAAATGTTTGTCCCCTGCGACACCCCTCTCCCACGTGCCACTCTTCTTTGAATCCAGCTAACTATGGACTGAAACCTTTACAAACCATGAGCGAAACAAACCTTTCCCCCTTCAACTTGGGTGTCAGGCATTTTGTCTCAACAACTAGAGAAAAGTAACTAAGACAAAGACATTGCATATACTGCAATAAACTAAGGTCCAGCATCCTCCTCTTATTCCTAAAACTTACTCCACTCCCAAGGCCAAAAGAGGCAGCAGTGGAAAAAGGAAGCTTGCATGTCCTGTAACCACTTCAATAGACTGTTAGGAAAAAGGAGAGGGAAAAACTAAAGGTATGAGCTCGAGAGGACAGGTTTATTTTAGAACAAATCTGAGAAGGACCACCCTGGAACTTAGACCAGATCAGCTACTCTCAGACAGGCCATGAGCTCTTTTACAAGGTCATGAAGGGGTAGAGTTCAGTGAAAGGGAGTTGTGTCTACCTGCCAAGGAGAGAGTATAGACAGAGTGGTTGCCCAAGGACGAGGCTTTGGAAAGCAGAGGAAGTAGTGGTTGTTATCAGTAGCAGAGTGAATAATGAAGAGTTACAGGGTGCAGCTGTACTTACTGGGCCTTATTAATCCATGCTTGTACATCCTTAGCAGATGAATGGCCACACCATTCATAAAACCACCAAAATACATACATACAAATACACAATCATATAAACTTAAGTTATACACAGCGTATGCATCATTTACTGTTTTTTGTTTTAGAGGTTGCATGTGTATGAATATGCGTGTGCATGTGCACCTAGCACCTGTGTGCAGGAGCCAGAGATGATGTGAGGTTATCTGCATGATTCTCTTAGAGATGCATATAGAAGTAATGGACTTCTTAGAGGCCCAAATTAACATTACTGAGTAGCACAGAAAAAGGGAGAGGAACAGTGGGATGAAGGCAGCCAACAAGTGAAGCTTCCTTGATTAAAGGCCAGGATGTCTTTAACCATCAAAGCCAAGCTCAGAGCATAGCCAGGTTGGGCAGTTGCCTGTGTGGCATGTTGAAAATCTCCCCTCCCCCTCAGAATCTTCCCTCAGCAATTCAGCACCCAGGATCTTCTCTCAGTCTTTGGGTTTAGACATAGTGTTTATGTCCAGATAAGGTGGAAGGGAAAAGATTTATGTATTAACTCTTTAGCTACATAATGAAATAGTTACACTCTTGGCCTGGAGCTGGGGTTGAATCTTGCTTAAACTAATGACTTTCTGAGTGATTTTGGTAACCTATTGTACCTCTTTGGGCTTTCATCTTTTCTTATGGTTTTCATGGTTCTTGTTTGTTTTTGTTGTTGTCATCTGATACTACAGTACCACATTACATGCATTATTTATACTTCATATCTGAGAGTACGGAGGATTAAGTGGAGAAGCAGGTGAAGTGGATGGTCTCAGTGCCATCATCATCACCACTGCCTACAATAGCAGCAGCAGCAGCAGCAGCAGCAGCAGCAGCAGCAGACTCACATCCTATGTAAAATGTGGCTGGAGATGGACCAGCTTTGTGATTGAGGATCATGGAAGAGGAGCAGCAGAATGGATGTGTTTTGATGTGGGAGGGAGTGAAGAGCTGCCAAGAGACGGAATTTTCATCAGGAAAAGCAGAGCTGTGTAGAGTCACGAATCAGTGACTATAGAAGAGCAAAGCCTCACGTACGTGTGATGTGAGAAGAAATTGTCTGCAACTCTGTGGTAGTAGTCGCCTCTGCAAGCTTGATTAAAGCAGAGAGGCTACAGAAATCAGTCAAGTGTCATCTGTCACTAGGACTGCCCCTTCCTCTTTTCCCAGCAGAATCATTCAGTTCTGCAACCTTAGCGCTCAGACCTCAACCGTGTGCAGACCCGATCCGCTCATGGTCCAAAAGAGAGCAACGCAGTTCACCAGAGGAAGGAAGCTTGTCTAAGGCCACGCAGCAGGCCAGCTCTAGAGTTGGAGCCAGAACTCAGGTCACTGGATTTCCATTCCATAGTACATTTCAATGTCATGCTGTCACAAATCAAACTCCAGGACTAGCCTGCTTGTGACAGAGGTGTTCACCACCCAGCTCCTTTGCAGCTTGCTCTCATCCTGCTCCAGCTCCTAGTTAACTGGAATCCATAAGGGACCTTAGTGACTCTTCTCTTTCCGAGTTTGTAAACTGGGTGGCTGATGTGGATTGTTAGTAAGGTCCCTTTAGCGTCGATGATCTGTGCTCCCCAGCTCATGCATCATGAAGGGTGTCAGATGTCCTAGTAGGAGGAGGACACAACTATGACAGGTGGTGTCCCTGACTCTGGAGGGGGCTTGGCAGAGCTGCCTTCCTGGATGAGGGACAGGGAACTGGCAGGAGGATCTACCTACTTTGGATAAAAAGTTGATTCACCAAGTGGAGGAAGGAAAGAAGGAGGACCTATGAGTGGGTAGCAAGGGACTCCACAAAAGATGTTTGTTGTCTCATAAGTCCTGGGCCCCCATGCCTACACCATGCAAAGAATGCACAGAGATTACTCAGGCAAATTCAAAAACTTTAATTCACAATGTTCTTACTGAAATTAAAGGAGAACACTATTTCTGAGATAAAAATAGTTCAGGATTATTCAGCAACTTTCAGTGACTCAGTTCTCCATGGCAAAGCCAGAGGGGTCTTCCTAAAATAAAAATTGGGTTGCTGCATGCTCTTGCTGAAAAATTTTCAGGGACTCTGTGGAAGGATTATGAAATCCTCAGTGTGGTCTCCAGGCTCTGGATGGATGTCGCCTTTGCCCACATCTCTGGCCTCTTCTCAGCTCCTCCTCTACCATTACTTCTATCCTCCATTCACAGCGGTCTCTTTCCTTTCTCAGAGGAACCAGCTGGTACCCTCCTCACTGCTGTATGTGCTGTTCCTGCCACCGTGAGGAATGCTGTCCTCTCCAGTCCTCTCCCACCTACTGCTGATCTTCTTCAAGGTTGTGATTAAGGCTACGTGATCAGAAAGGATCTTCATACTCTCCCAATCTCAATCACGAGCCCTCTCTGATATCCTTGATCAGAATAACATCATCTTTTTCCTTTCAGCAAGTAATTATATATTTGTTTGAGCTTATTTGTTGCTCACTTTATTGTTATCCAGCCTTTAAGACCAAGAATTACATTTATTCTTGATATCCCGGAAATGTTCGCGCTAACACACTGCTTAGAAGATAGAGAGCACTGAGTGAAAGATTTTACTTTGTTTGGAAAAATAAATGGGTAATCACTGAGTGTACACATCAGACAGAAGTGTCACAGAGTGTGAAATGGTCAGGGTTCTTTTGAAAGTGCCTTCAGGGGCACTTGTGCATTTACATAAATCAATGCTCGGTGTCCCCCCTCCCATGATATTTACTGCAATACCATAAAATGTTGAGGCTGGCAGAATGATGGAACAACATATAACCTAGTGGTTTCCTTTTTTTTTTGCTAGGGAGTCTATTTCCTAGCCAAAGCTTTTTCCAGACCCCTAAATATATAAATCACGTGAAATCAAAGGTTTCTAAATAATGCGGTTACTGTAGGATGGGAAAGGGGATGGCTAGAGCCCTGACCATCCCCTGGTTCATCCAGGGTGGGGCAGTGGGAATGGCTCATTTTGTATGTAGGCAATAGGGAAATAATACAATCAGTAAACAACAAACATAAAAAAGTAAATAAAATCAACTAAAATTTGTTCTACTTTTTGTTAAGTAATTCAAGACAATTTCAAAGATAAGGTGCTCTTCTTGTCCAGGATGGCAGCCCCTTCACACACACACAATACTTGTATGCTGCAGATCCCCATGTTTTTTTCCATGAAGCTCTAATTCAAAGCCCTCATTAAAGAAAGGACTGACTTGATCGGACTGTAGCAGTGCTTATGTCAGTAACCTCAGAATGAGGGCACACAGAAGGAGGGGACCATGAGCTCTGAGGGCTGTAGCAACTCCTGTGGGTTTTCCTAGAAGCTGGTGTCATTCAAAGGCAGGAATGCCTGTGGTATCAGGATATTTTTGACACTTCTTTCGAGGGCACCTTTTTCCACCTGGGGGGGGGCGACTTGGCAGGGGCGATCGGCCTATTAAATGCTGAGATCCACATGAATCCCAGGATTATGTAATGGAAACTAAAAGGAAGCACAAAAAGCTCCACCTTTCTCCTTGAACTTGATAATCTAGTGACGGAGTTGAAGTTGGGATTGTTGCTGCTTCCTACCCAGAACCAAAAGGTATGTATTTACAAATTAATATTGAAAAGTAAAATTCATGTTATTAGAGCTAGGTCTGAGGTACTGTTTTTCTTCCTCACAATTCTCATAAATTCACTTAGACCAGAACTAATTTCCTTTTTTCCTAATAAGACCTGAGCCCACTCAGCCTATGGCCATCTTGCATGTACATCTTACTGATTCATATATGCTTTTCTACATGTAGAGAGAAGTAGAGGCACGAAATGGTATGGGCAACATGACTACCAAGGATCCAGAACTGTTAAGACACTTCTCAAAGAAGTGTCTTTAATCCCTGCAAGAATTCTTCAAGATATTCCCACTTCTCAGATTGGAAAATTGATGCTCAGAAATAAGGTAACTCGTCCAAGGTTAAATAGCTGAGAGAGAATAGAATATTAAAACCAGGTCTGGAAGAATCCAATGATTTTATTTCTTCTATGCCACCGCTGCTTTTTTCATATTTTCATTAATTTATTCATTATTTAAATAACCTTGGGCTGTAGGGAACATTATGTCCATTTTAGAGAAGGAAACAAAAGCTGCAAGGATACAACAATGATTATCCATTTTCCCATAACAGTTTTGAGAGCGCAGCTCAGCCTAAGAGATGCAGAGTCCATTGTGAGAAGGTCATTGTTCATGGCAGGATCTTAATCCTTTGCACTTCCCTAGCATCCTTTCTGAGAAAGGTAGAGAAAGGATTGTGGAGGCTGAGTAATTTTTCTAAGGCCATGTAGTAAAATATTTCTCTATCTTGCATCTGTAGGCTTTTGAAAACCTTTTTCAGCTTCAAAGTTTTCAGAAACAAAAACCTTCTTCAGGATCATTTGTGGCATCAGCTCTCTGGTACAGTGGAATTTTCCATGGACTGAGTAAAACTGACTTCTGAGTGACAACATCCTCCCACCTGAGAACCTGGAAAAGGCCCAGGATTCATTTTCCAGGCCCTGCCTTGAAATTCACGAGCCCTCGTGTGTGGGGGCTGGACTATCATCGCTTGTGTGGGTTGCTGCCCATGCTATGAGCCAAAGGGTACATTCTGCTCTAATAGTAGAAAGTAGCACACAGAAAAACCCACTTCATCCTGCAGGGCCTTGCTAGGCAGTAATGTTGCAGCCCTAGAACACATTAGTCATGGTGATGACTATTGCTGACCTAAAGCAATGCAGGATATAGCACAGAATAGTAGAGGGGAAAGTCCTGGGGACTGTGCATGCCAGCCCTAATAGTTTCTTGATGAGGAACCTGATGCTCACAAGGTATCTGTGACTCCTGGAGCTGGAAGGACCTCCTTGAACTCTCATATAGGTGGATATGTTAGAAGAAAGCTGGCTTGGCTACTCCCCATCACAGGCATTTGCCAACTGGCCATTGCAATCAAAGTTCTTCACTCTTTCACTGGGCTAATATGTAGAGAGTGCTACACAGGCCAAGACTGCCCTGGGTACTTGGAGACAAAGGACAGAAGGTCTGCTCTCCTGGATTCTGAAAGTACAATCTCTTCTCAAATTTCACCTCCTCAGTGAAGCTGTCTCTGGTCACCTCAGATATAAATTGTCCATCTTCCCATGATATTTACAGCATACAAGACAAAGCACTTAGTGATACTGGGCAGATGTTTCTTGAATTATTTAACTTGTCATCAGTGATCTATAAACACCATTATCCACCTGCCAGGTCCTATGTTGGTATTTGTTGTATAATGATTAGGATTAAGGTTCTCTGCATATATGTTTTATTTCTCAAATAGAGTTCAAGCACTTTGGCAATGATAGGACTCTATACGTCACATGTCCACACATGTTGGGCAACCACTGTGAAGTTTTAAGGATTGATATTGCATGATCAGATCTGAGATTTGATGGAAATTCCAAAGTCATACACACAAGGACAAATGGAAAGAAGAGACACTCGAAGCAGGAAAAGTGGTGAGAAGCTACAGCAATGGTCTAGACAAGAAATGATTTCCAGTTCATCCCAGGAACACTCACTGTTCTTTACCTTGCCTGAAAACTTTTTGCATATGTTAGTTTCTGCATACTCTCTCACTTCCTGTCTTATCACTTCTTTCAATACTCACTGTACTCTAGATTGACTGGCCTCCACACTCATCCTGGAATGCCTCAACCATGTCTAAATCTCAAGACATTTGCTCTTACTTTTTTTTCTGCCAAAATATGATACTCCTCAATCAATAATAGGGTTAGAACCTCATAAACTCACCATGAATTGAAAATATCTTAAGTCAAGAGTACATTTGACATGCATACTAACTTTCCAAACACCATAACATAGCAAAGCAGTACATGGATAAGTAAAAATTGCTTACCCTCATGATGACATGGCTGATCAAGAGGTGGGGCTCCCTGCTGCTGTCCAGCATCATGAGAGTGTATCTATTATGAATCTCTAGCATGAGAATAGATCCAACCTCAAAGCTCAAAGTACGGTTTCTACTGAAAGCTTATCATTTTTGAACCATTAGAAAGCCCCCAAATTGTAAGTCCAACCATTATAAGTTAGATGTAGTCTGTAATGTGCTCCTAGTCATCTACATGGCTTTGCTCCTTATTTCATTCAGGTATTACCATGATATCATCAATTTATTTAAAATGATCTCCAGTCATTTTTAAATCTCCTTATTCTGGTTTATTTTTATTCACAAACCTTGTATTACCAGTCATTATCGCTCTTGTGGTTGGACAAAAACAAAAAGTGATTTCTACACTTGAGGATCTTTCAAAGTAATCTGTGAAGGTCTGCACAACTGTAGGCTCTGAGAACTCATGGAACAGGGCAAGAGTTTTGAGTAGTAAAGATCTTCACTTGAGGTCAGAGCTTCTTGGGGCAAGAGGGAGGATTACAGATAAAGACCACATCAAGGTACCAAGCACTTAGCTTACCACTGGTACACAGGAGGCTCTCAACAGACACATTCTAAGTTACTGAACAAATGACAAGCTTTGCTGATTTCTCTTCAACATTTTCTTGAGTATCGTAAGGCACAAGATGGAAAGCAGGGCAAAATACTGGCTCAGAGACCAGAACTGAGCTGGGAGCAATGAGAGGAGGAGGAAGCAAGCACACACTTTTATTTATGAAGCCCCATATAGACCGTTTTCCTCTCGGCAATGAGAAGTGCTCATATTATGTGGTGTTACAAATGCTGGAACAACAATACCTCGTATTTATGGAGTGGCTGCCTCTGAGGGGCTCAGACCATTTTATAGAGATGATCTCATTCATGCTGTCTCAGGTCTACTATTCAATTACAGAATGGTTCATTGTTCCAAATGATGCAAACTATTTCCTTTAGACGCACTCTTAGAATTATCCATTCTCCTGTTACAAGTTCAAAGATTTACAAATCACCATGAAATGGCTCCAGAATTGCTACTGCAAGAAAGAAGGTGGGCAGAAATGGAATGTTTCTGGATTTATAATTTATGAACTCTTCAGATATTAGGGAGTCATTCTCCATATACTCATCTTTAAAATGAGGGAGAACCTATTCTGTGACTTAGTTGCAGCAATATAATGTGATAATGAAAATAAGAAAAAATATTATCCTCCACAACATTAGCTAGGGCTATAAAAATAAGAGTTAACCAGTGTGGCTAAGATGCAGGATAATAATTACCAGAATAGACATAAAAGCAAAAGGTGATGTGGACATTTTCCTGAGCTAAGGTTTATAAGAATTGGTTTTTTTATTTCCTCTTCTATGTAATACTTTGTGTCTTAAATAAGCTCTTTACTTCTCTGGGTCTTTGTTGCATTACCTGAAAATGAGGGTAGTTGGAGTAGATGTTTTCCAAGTTCCTTTTACCACCAAGATCTCACAAATCCATAGCTCTACATTGGCCACCAAAACCACACCTGCCACAGCTACTGACTAATACTTACATGGGCCATAGTAGGTACTGACTAAGTGTCTAGGAGGTGGATCTTTCTAATTTACAGTGCTTTGCAAATAGATTTATTTATCAAACATTTTTCAGTGTCTTCTATTTTATGGGCACATCATGGAGTACAGAAAATTTAAAAATATAATCTTGAAGGAAGCCAAAATGATTGATTCTGGATCAAAAGATACTTCCTAGAAGAGATGACATGATCTGACCTGAAATCAGTAATTAGCACAGTTCACCAAACAGACTAAGAAGGGAAATGACAGGAAAATAAACAGCATTACAATCAAAGGGAAGAATATATTAGAAGACACAGAGATGCAAAAAAGAATAAGAAAATGTGAACAAGTGTGATGACTGATCAGTAGGAAGCCAGTCTTGGAAAGGATATGTGAGCCATACCATTGAGAAATGTAAAACCTGTCTACCATTCTCATGGTTTGTCTGCGAAGCAACAGGTGGTGATGAAGGATTTATAATACCAGATGATTATGTCTGATTTGTAAAAGGAACATTATAAATTATCATATACTTCACTCTAAGGAGAGTATAGACTACTTGTTATTCTGATTTCAAAAATAGAGATGTTGAGATTCAGCAAGAAAAGATCCACGGGTAGAATCAAATGCCCTTATATTCTTTTTTTTTTTTTTTTTTTTTTTTGGTACCAGGGATCAAATTCTTTTAATATAAGTCCACCAAGATATGCTGTCTCCTACCTGTGCAACTTAACTTATTCCTCCTTTTCTACACAATCCCCATCCCTAGTCAATAAATCACTTAACCTATCCTGTAAGCACACAATTACACATACCTGCTCTTACACTCATACCACTCCTTTGATCTTGAAATGTGGTACTCCTTGCCTCCTTCGGTTTAAATTCTACAAATATTTCAATTCAGGCTCCATCTGAGTTGGGAAGCCTTTGTGGTCATTCCAGTTTCAACAACCCTCTCAGAAAGATGACAGTATTTATGCTGTACACCACATATCCTAATAGTCTTTGTCTACTTATCTTCTTCAGCAACTCAAAGAGTGCAGTTTCCACTCGCCTAGTAGCATGCCAACCAGGGGCAATGAGTGTAAGCAAAAGACCCTTGAATTTCTTTGGTCTGGTTTGAAGAGGCCTATGGTCTAAAGGTTTTCTTTGCTTCAAAATTCTTGTTGAAATATAATCCTGAAAGCAAAAGTACTAAGAGATTAGGCCACTAGAAAGTCATTTGGTCCCTGGGATAAGTGCCCTTATAAAAGAGGTCTAAGCAAACTTACTCACCCTACTCACCCTCAAATCCTTCTGTTCCCAGCTTGAACATCATATTCTCAGCCTTATCCAAGCTGCTGGAGAGCTTGGCTTCCCCATCCACTTTCACTACCCTGTACTATTCCTTTCAAACATTATCCATGCTTGTAAAACAAAAACAAAACTAAACTAAAAATACTATCAACTGCTCTCCATTTCTTTGTTTTAATCCTCTCAGTCTGGCATAACAACATACCTTAGAGTGTGTAGTTTATAAGTAAAAAAATATGTTGTTCCCAGTTCTGGAGGCTGGGAAGCCAAATCTAGATGCAGGGTCTAGTGAAGGTTTACTCTCTTATCTATAGCTGATACTTTCTAGCTGTGTCCTTAATGGGATCTGAAGGAGTAGAAGGTGAGTGAAAAGGATTAACTGGGTGGAGAGAACAAGAGACAAGGGGTACAAGAGCAGCCTAGGCTGAGGGACCCCTTTCCTAGACTAAAGACCACAAAGGAAGAATGATGTATTGAGAAACAGAGAGGAGGTAGTGTTAGTAGCTCAGGACACATACAGGCAACCAAAAGATGTTGACTCTGTTTAAATTTAAGCCAAATAGAACACTATTAGAAAAATATCAATAAGTTCACAGTCTCACGAGGAAGGCTTAGAAAACAAAAAGAGAGCACACAGCTCAAACATATCCTGGTAGGAATCTGGTGAAGCAGTCCATGGCTCCATCATTTTGACATTGGGTTCCACAGCCAGCACCATCCAGACCCCCAGCACAGAGCTTCTAGCTTCCCTTATGGCTCCTGTGTCACTAGTATCCTAGAAAACAAGCAAAGGTCACTGTTGCCACTGCAGTACATTTTTCCTATCTTTTTTTCCCCCCTCTAGTTCCAGTTAGACACTTCTGATTGGCCAAACAGTACCTTCTTTGCTGGAGAGTTGGGAAAATCTGTATCTTGCTTCCTCAGCTTCTAAGTGGAAAGTGAACTGCTTCTTATAGAGATTCATAAGATGGAAAACTCCCCAAACATAGAAAGAGGACTCAGACCCAGGGCACATGACAGCTGGGCTGAAGGACAAAACTGCCCATGAAATTTTCTAATTCTTTTAGTTGCATTCATCTCGCCCACCTCACTGACTTAGGATCTCCTCTAGGGAAGTTTCTGTGCTTTCTTCCTCCCTCATAAGCTCAACCATGACTGACATTCCTGCCCACATACTCCCTGCTCAATAAATTCTTGTTGACTTCAGTCTAGTTCATTCTGCAAAGGTTTTTTTCACTTGGCCTAAGCTGGGAAATGATTTTCAAATATAAAATATGAATAGCTTGTCCTTGGAGTAAGGTATATCTGCAGATAATCATGTCATCTGGCCATGCAGAACCTCTGGGCATGGGAAAGCTTTCTGGGATATGAGCAGATACGAAATGGAAACCATCACCTGATATATCTCTATCACTTCTCAGGGTATACTCCCTTTTGGGTAGTAGAGGAGCTCATGTCTTAAAAATGCATTTAGTCAGTCCAGTATTAGGTAATGGTTACTTACATGGAAAAAGCTTAAAAATGAACAGTCTACACAATCAAGTGCAATGTCTTGCTGCAAGGAGTTCCTCGTCTTGTTTTCTTTTGCAAAGCTCTGGTGGAAGTGAACTGGGTTAGGAGCTGAATCTGTGAACCTGAGACCTAGTTCTGGATGCTTAGACACAAATACTTGATCTCTTTCCATTATCTTGCTGACTCTCAGATTCTCCACTCATAAAATGGGCACGATGATTTATTGGGGTGCAAACATCTGCTATCTCTGCTTGTTCAGCATCCTTCTGTCTTTTTCTGGAAATCGTGCATGCCTCTTCTAGAATAATGATTCTCAAACTGAAGCATATGTCAGAATTATGTAAAGGGCTTGTTAAAACAGATTCCTGAAACCTCCTCCCAGGGTTTCTGATATTGTTACTCTGAGATGGGACTTGAGAATTTGAAGTGTTTCTAGCTGGTATTTCCCATTGGGAAATGTCATTGGTCAGGGGACGCCACTTTGAGATTCACAGCATTAGAAATCTATTCCTCTCTTTTTCTCCGTCCATGAGGTTCAGAGGCTAATTTCAGACCTTGGCTTCAAGGATCAGGGCCCAATAAATTAGTTTATTCCCACTGCTTGGACATAGAGTACAACTAGAGTACGACTGAGGAGGGCCAGAGATCCATGCCAGGCCAATGGAATTCACTTCAGAAAACTTAATGGGAGCACCATCCCCTGTGTGAGTTTCTCAGCGGGCAGAATGGAAGCTTGAAACCACTGGGAGCCATCCTGCCTCTCCTGTTGAACGTAGCAAGAAAGGAAATCAGTGCTGGAATGTGCAGGACTTCCCCAGACTGTTCCTGATATCCACTAGTCATCCACGGAGCATGCTCTATGCGACTATACATCCTCTTTGCTTGAGCCACTTGGGTTTCTGCCATGCATAATGAAATAATCTTGAATAATACATACACTTGGCAACCACACTGTCTGTTTAGTCTTTACTTTTTTAATCTTCTAAGAAGGTGCAATTTTAAAACAATGAACAAGGCCAGGTGTGGTAATCCCAGCACTTGGGAGGCTGAGGCAGGAGGATCTCTATGACAGTTCAAGACCAGCCTCACTAGCCAATTAGACAACTTGAGAATAACACAACAAAAATAACCACAATAATTAGAAAAAAGGAAGTAAGTAATTTTTGCCATCTATTTAATGAACACCAGGTTCTCTACTTGATTATTCGCATGTATTATCTAACTTAATCCACACAGGGACGCTTGGAGGCAAACAGAAGTGTCATCTTACTCCCAAAGGAGGATACGAATCTCAGAGATTTTAAGGAATTTGTCAAGGTTACACAAGTAAAAGGAGGTAAGAAAAAAAATCAGAAATACTTAAAAAAAAAATAACTCAAATGGCCTGACTTTAGAAGCTGTGCTCTGTCATCCTTGTGAGAGTGGAAGACTTGACTTTCCCTTTGAATTCAGAGCCCACATCTTCTTGAGCATATGAGCATGATGCTTGGTTCAGAGGAAGAAAATGTAAACACAATGTAACTACATATCACAGGACTGAAATGTCTCCAGCTGATTTCAAGCTGGAAGAACAATGTTTCTGGTTTTCTCTGAGGGTCTGGAAGCAATTCTCTGTGTCCAGCTGATCACCTGTCCCTTGAACTTTCTGGAAATCCTGGTTGGTCCATGGGCCTGGCCAGGGTACCCTATGACAGGACTCCCGCTCTAACTTCAGCTAATGCTGAAACTGCCCACTTCTCCTCAGCATAGTGGTGCAAAGCCCACATTTCCTGTCCACTTATCTGCTCAGAATCGCCAGGAAGCCTGCTCCAAGGACCTGTACCTAAAACAGAATTTTGTAGGTGTTCCAGACATACGCAATAAATATCTCATACCTTACCAATTTCTCCATCTCAAAAATATATACCTAGATGAGTTGATTATATAAAAGTATTGCTTTATCTTGATTTTTATGGGCTTTTTCAGTGTATCCCATGGCTCTTTTTCACCTCACCACAACTGCTCTACTCTTTGATTTCTATTCATTTGTATTTGTTAAAAGGTAAAATCTCATGCTGGTGTCCTCTTGTGTATACAATGCAGGTGCTGGGATCTGATCTGGCATTGTCTGATCAATCTTTCTTTATTGCCTGCTAGAACACTTTCACTAACTCGCTAACCTGAATGCCTGTCTTCACTCTCACCTCATGCATCCGAACCAAGTCTCTCTTGGTTGCACTGCCTTCTTTCCAAAACACAAAGATTTTGAGCACGTTAGCTAAAGACCTGCAGTAGCCTCAAGCTCTTTGGTGTAACATATAAATGCATTCCAGCTTTTCCTCCTGTAGCCACATGCTAACTGCACGTATAGCCTCAACTATCCCATATTTGTCCCATCCTAGCTAAACCTCCACTACTTGGGTTCAGTCTCCTCACCTGTGCTGAGAAGTGTTCCCTGACACAGCAGTAATCACCACACTCATCCAAACATTACCCATCTTTCAAGTTCCAGCAAAAAATCTTCTTCCTCCATGATGCATCTTCAGATCCCCTTGGCTGAAGATAATAGCTGCCTCCTCTGGACTTCCATAGTACTTTTATTGCTCCTATTTTATAGCTCCTAGCCCTGTCTCTATTATAGTTATTTATAGATAGAAATCTTATCTCACCTACTAGTCTATGAAATCTTTGAGAAAACCATCCTGGTGTCATTCATCAATGTATTGCACATTGGACATTGTCTAGTACCCTGCACATATTGGAAACTCACATATCTAATAAATAAATAAACCTGGGGAGATCTGGAATAGGATCCTACCCCAAAATGTTCCTCTTATTAGTCTGTTATATTGATGGAACTCCCACAATGTAAGATTGGTTACCCTGTGCTAGCACCAAGTGTCCATGGTGAGGGAATTTCATTATACTTAATAACAAATATCTCCATTGTTCCTGGTCAGCTGGAGACCTTGCAATTTTAAAAACATAATGATGTATCTTACAAAATCCACATTGCATTTTGAATTCTATTCCATAAGATATCAATATTTAATTTAATATAAATATCACCACCCAAAATGTACAAATACAATTAAACCCCAAGCATCTATCTGTGCCAGACATATCCTGTGACAATGGATACCCTCGGAATCCTCAACATGGATGATGTTACCCCTGACTGCAAGGCACAGCATTAAAAGATTTGAGTCATTAATGTATTTGTGTGAATTAATGATTCAGCTCTTTCCTATTTGAGGGCAAAGGGAAGACAATATTGGACATGGGAGACTTCATAGAGGTCAGCTAGCATTGTGCTTCCATAAGAGACAGAGTAACACAGTCTGGGGGAGACAGAGAAAATCTTCTTGGCATTTGAGACTAGGTAAGGCACCCTGAGACTGAAGGTGAAGGAAGGAGTCCGATCTGGTCAGTAATTTTCCATGGGGTGGTCCAGCTTTGGGCTCTTCTCCTCTTAGGAGTTGGAGGCACAATTCAAAGAGGTCATCAATTCATTTTCTTTTTGGACACTGAGCTAGCTTATCCAGATCCTAGGGGCTGTCAGCACTTGGTTGTTAATGAACATGTTTCCTGTAGATAATTATAGGAAAGGGAATATTGACAGCACTTAAAATATTTCTTTCTTTTTAATTTATTAATTATATTGCAATTATCCTATGCTCAGGAACTGTTCAGAAGGCTGGATTCCAGATAGTCCTGTGAGACTCCATGGGCAGAAATGAGGGCTGAGGGTTTGGGGAGAGAGAGTCTGAAGAGAAAAGCTCAGAAAAGGTTAACTGCACAGATACAAGAAGCTAATTGGAAACCTCTTAAACAAAATCCAGGTTAATAAGAGTTGAAAGGAACAACACATCCCTTTTATAATGATTATTACAGTTATGATTGTTTTTCCACCTACATCAGAATTACTTGCATTTTGAAAGAAACCCTTTGTAAGTAACATGATTTCTCCTGAAAGCACCTGGGCTTCACATTGAATCACAGTATTCACAGTCTTCAAGAGTTGGGGCAGATCTTACAGATGCTTGTAGAATGACTGGGGCACAATTGTGAATACTGCATCCTGCTCTGTCACATCCTAGAACTGTCATTTTTGTTCTTTTCTCAATTCACCGTGTTAACCATAAGGTTTGTATGTAAACTGGATCTATAATGACTTACTGGACTCCAACTATATGCCAGGAATATGAGACTAAGAGTGCTACAGATCTGGTTTCTTCTCTAATAGAACTTTCCATGTGAAACATGATAAATTAAATAGAAAATCAAGATATGGATAGTGAAGAGTTACAAGGACCATGGTAGTTGCTGATGTAGTCATGAGGTCACGTGGTCAGAAGGCCTCCTGTGTACATGTATCATAAGAATAGGGTTTCTCCAAATCTCCATGGTTTCAGACTTCACTTTTGTAGCTTCCAGAAATTCTAAGATGGGTTCTTTCCCAGTGATGCCATTTCAGAAACCTTGATGGTGACAGTGGGGAGGTGAAGTTGCCCTTACATACAGTGGTAGCTACAGTTCTTCAATTGGTTCACTGATCTTCCACTCTCAGTTCTCCTTTTATTATTCATAGAATCCTTCTTGTTCCAGTGGCAAACTGCTACCCTCCCTGCCACTCCTTAATGATGTTACCTCTGACCGTAAAGCACAGCATTGAAGGTTCTGAGTCAATGTGTTTGTGTAAATCAGCAATTTAGCTCTTTTCTAGCTGAGGGTAAAAGGAAGATACTATGAGAGATCAGGAACTTAATAGGTGCTGATTAGCAGTCCATTTTTTTTGAAAGAAAAGTCTAAAACAAATCTAGAGAAGTCAAAAAGTGGCAACTGAAAATAGGTGAACAGATTCTTGAGCCTGAAGGTATTGTTTCTCTCTAGCTCTCTCTTATGGCAATCCCCTCATGTTACCTGATGGGAGATGATAGACCCTTTCAATTAAAAACAAACCAATACAATTATCTCAGTCAAGGCCCAAAATGTTTAAAAGTCCAATCAACATTGCTAAAACTCTTACAGCTGATTTACAGCAGGTCATAGGTGAGGAAACCAATGAAACTACACAGCTAAGCTGAGCCTAAATTGCTCACTTGCAAAATCATAAGTTATATCAATGGCTATTATTTAAGCCATTTGATGGGATGGTTGTCAGGCAGCAATAGCTAACTCATACAGCACTGAGCCATATTATACATTAGTTCAATTCGATCAAAGTATTTTGTTGTTGTTTTTTTTTTCCAGTACCGGGGATCAAACTCGGGTCCTTGCGCTTGCGGAGCAGGCAGCGAAACCACTGAGCTAAATCCCTGGCCCTCAATCAAAGTATTTTGAATGCCTACCATGTTTCTAGTCACTGTAGATATAGTAATAAATAAGATACAGCCCATTTGTACATATACCTGCACTGTAGGTATAATAATAAGAAACTTACAAGCCAATGCCTATTAAGTGGAACTTAACAATGTATCTAAGGAAAACTAGAATATCTATGCTTAGGCCTCAGAGTTCTATAAAATCTCTCCAAAACTGTATTAAAATGTTGCATTTATATGCTTGTGTACATCTTTTGGAAGGAAGCACCTTGGCTTTACATAGTGTTTTCAAAAAATAAATGTCCCAGAAGATATGGAGGATCACTGGATAATAATGTTATCCAAACCTTTTTGTACTGGTCAACACTCACTCTATTTAGGCTACATTTTACTGCTGACTCATCCAATGAGGATGATGTCCTCAAAATAATCTGCTACTAGAGGCCACTGTTTATGTGTTGGATGATCACAGCGCTACACCTGCCTTTAAAAAAGCTTCTAACAGATAAGTTATCACTTCCTTGTCATATAGAGCATAACCTCTGTATGATCCAAAGCACATTTTCTTTGAAAAATGATAGGCTTATCTATGCCTTTCTTTTACTTACCTGCTGTGGAACTTCTAAATCTTTTTCCCAGGGCAAGAATACAAGTCCATCATTCCCTATAGCCTTACTCTTCTGGCAACAAATTCCTCTCACCTTAGCCAACAATACAAAATACCCACACCACTGTTCCTCTTTGATGATTTTACTGAGATCTGTCTGAGATTAAGAGTCACACCAAACCTTGACACAACATCTAAGGTTTGGGGAGGTGATCTAATATGCAGATGAAGTCTCTCTTTCTCTGAATCATCGAGGTTTCCTTTAATTTAGCTTTAACAGAATCAAAGAGAGAAGTAGGGTGAAGGAAGAAATTACCCTGAATAACTAGAGAACCATCTCTTACAGTTCCCCTACAATATTGCTTAGCAGCTTTAATCAAAACTACTATCTTTGTGAGCTTCGGTTTTTTATTTGTAAAATTGGAATTCTAATTCATGTCCTGCCCTCATCATAGAGCTGACACTCAGCAGCTCAAGCAAAAATGTGTGTGGAAGCATTTATGCTACCAAATATAAGTTTGGTCTCTTCTGTCTTGCATTTCAGACTCACTTGTAGTCTGATGCCTGATGCAATACAATGCTGTCAAATTTTCACCTCTGGAGTTAGTGATATCATATATTATTTAAACTATCAAATGGACAACATCACTTACAAAATCAGCCTCTCTGGGAAGCCTTCCTTGATTTCTGCTTGATGGCTCAGGTGGTCTCATATTGAACAACTAGAGTCCTGTGTTTCCCCAAATGTGATGCTATTAGTTTTATTTCTGCATGGAGATGCAATAATTAAGTGGTTAACAGTGTGACCATGGGACGCAGTGTGTGTCAAATCCAGTAATAACTACTTACTAGCTGTGTAAAGTTTTGCGAGCTATTTGGCATCCCTATGCCTCAGTTTCTCCCCCAAGAAAATAATAGTATTGATATCTTGTACAGTTTAGAGAGGATTAAATAACTTAGGAGTGTAAAATGTTAAATATGGTTCCTAGCAGTTAGTGGGATATAAAAACAATAACTAAAACATGGTAAATAATATTATTAGCTCTGTGCTATGCCAATATGGGACCATCTTTGAAGGTACTGGTGGTGTCGGGAACCATAGTGGTAGGGATATTTGTTTGTTCCTTTCCATATCTTTAGCATCTACTTACTGAGAGTTAATAAAAAATATTAAAATCATGCATATATAACATGGATGAACAAATGATTTGGGGAAGAACTCCATTTCTGAAGGCAGGACATATCCTCATGAGCTGGTCCTAGCTCCATTCCTAATTCCTTCTGACACCTTATGAAACACGTGGTATCTCTATAACCCCCAATTTCCTTATCTGTTAAGTGAAAGCAGCAGACCACATAATCAGTAATGACCATTTCATCTCTAGAGATCTATAAAATGGGATTATAGGGTGAGGAGAAAATGAATTACTGTGTCCAGTGTCTACAGGTAGGAGAGACAGCTTACATAGAATATCTCGTCAAACTCCCCAATGCACCATCAAGAAAATGAGCCTATTTCCATTTCATAAAAATATAAATTGATGCTATCAGAAAGGTTAAATAACTTGCCCAAGATTACACAGCTAGTAAGTTGTGAAATAAGAACACAACCTTTTGACTAGAGTCAGAAGTCAGTCCTTTCCACTATTCTACTGACAGAAGATGTAAAAGTGAGACATCAGCTGTGTATAACTCATGCAATACCTTCTCCTGTCAACAGGAAGGAGGGCAGTTGGCAGTGGGTAGGTATCCTTAGAACAGATGTACAGAGAGCTGTCATCCGACATACACATTTAGACATATCAGCATCTGTGTTGGGATCCAGATGGGGAGACATTAAGCAGGGAGACAGTACAGCTATAACATTAGCCTTGAGTTAATTGCTATTTTGTGTCCTTATGGAAGGAAACATCCACTGTACATATTCATGCAGCAAATGGAATGTATAACAATTTCTTTGAGTTGGGAACCACTTGTCCCCTCCTTCCTGGAGATAATCCAATGTCTATATTTAACCCAGCAGGCTTGGTGGCATTACATTTGGGTGATTATTTATAGATACCCTTATGCACGGCCTGCTGAAAAGCCATAAGGATTTTGCCGAGGCAGGGGGAAAGAATAGCTCCAGATGTGTGACTGCATGTGAATTCACGTCTGGTTCTTTGTTGGGTAGGGATGTCTGGAGGCTCAAAAGCTTATGAGAGATTGGTGTCTGCTTTTTATTTTTATTCCTAACTCTGAACATGAGGGGCTTTATTTGAACATGTGGATAGCTAGACCATAAAATGTTACAGATGAAAAAAAATTAGAGTCTTAAGCCCAATCCCCAGTTGGATTTTTGAATCTTCTGCAAAATATTCACATTCAACAAATATTTATTAACTGCACCCTGACCTTACTGTTCATCGTTGGAACAGATAGTGAATAAGAACATACACTAAGAACTGCTGTAGGATTGCTCCTTGCAATACCAAACATGGTCTATATTCTCAAGTCTCAATGTCCAATTGGGAGGATGACAGGTAGGCAGGGGTTTATGAGCTATACAATCAACAAGACAAATATTATAATGAAAAGAATTGCAAACTATGATGTGATTGCCTGGCATGGATAAGAGCTCAGTTGATGATAGCCATGGTTCTCATTCCCATTTTACTGATGTGACTGAAGAGAGGTTCACAGTTGACTCTTGAATATCAAGTTGGGTTTCTAAAGGCAGAGATGCTGAAAAGGACAGAATACAAGAATGAAATGATGAAATATCTTAGGGAATGGTAAGACCAGAGACTGAACTATATCCTTCTGGTTGAAGAGTAGATTGAGAAAAGAGTAGATTGGAGAAGTAGAAGAAGCCTATGATCAAGGTTCTTGAGTATCATATTAAAAGAAAAAATTATCCAGAAAGATTTGGGTAAGGGAGGAATGAGCTTTTTGTTTTGTTTTTCAAAATATGCAAAAACTATGTACTGTTCATACTTTAGGATTTTTTAGGATAATTGATGGTGTCTTGAACCTTAACATGGCAAAGGTTTTATTTCTGCATTGTAATTTTGGGTGCATTTCTCCTCAAACAACCTAAAGTACAGAGACAGTAAGATTATTATTAGACTTATGATATAAGATAATTTATAATTAGTGTGATTAGGTGCTTAAACGGTCTTCTTTTCCACCATATTGTTTATATAGTACAATTATGAATGGCATTTCTATTATTAAAAGCTACTTTTTATTGGTCACTTGCCATATGAAAGTAACTTGTCCGTAACACTTTATCAGGTTTTCATCTTTAATTTAAGGTTAACAACTATCCTGCGCAGTAAGTATAATTGTCCCCATTTTATAAGGGAGATAATGTTCAGAAGAGCTAGTTAACTTGTCCAATGTCATATAGCTAGTAGAGATGAGTAAGAAGTCAAAGAACGATGGCTCTGGTTCCAATGGCAGTACTTGTAACCTGTCCCTAGTGTGTGGTACACCTTTGAGGGCCACTGTGTTCTTTCTGTGGAATAGATCTACTAGGAAAGGTGGTAGGTGTTTTTCACTTGTCCTCATGTGGTCTCAAGTCTAGCATTTCTTCACTACTAGAAGAGCCTACACTCTGGACCATTGAGAGGCTTAACCTTCGTGGGTCATAGTCTACCTTCCTTCCTGCTGCTTGGGGAACTGCGGTCATGAGTTTCCCAGCCTAGATTGTTAACATGTCAAAATTTACATGGTCACAGGAAAATATATACATAATCTATTAGCTTGCTACCAAGGTTCATTTAAAGGACATAGAGTTCGTATATAGCACATCCATCTCTGGTCCCTATTAATTGTTGTATATTATTAAAATCTGGAGGTTACGATTATTTTATTTGAATCCCACTTTCAACTAGTTGCATAATCTTAGAAAGAACATTAAGTTTAGTAAAACCAGTAGGTTTGGTCATTTTGCTTTTTAAGCATTTATGCATCGATTTGAATTGATATTCTACTTTCTGGTCCTCAACTATGTGCCATGAAGCATGGAATCCTGAGAAAAGCATAGTCTCATTCCTCAAGGAATGTATAATCTATAGCAATAAATAAAATCTACCTGACTCAAAATTCCAAGCAGACAATGTCACAGTGCAGCACAGACCAGTTTCTCCCAAAGTGGCTAGGGTGGAGAGGGCAGAGGTAAGAGGTTCAGAAACAGTTGAGGGAAGAGGTGGAGCTTTGATATTGATGAGCAATTCTATCAATTTCATTATTCCCTAGAACTGACTTTGATGATAAATCTCCATGCATAATGGTTGTTATAGCTGCAGAAATGTCTATAGTCTCTTACATATCAATACATGCACATAGAAATGCATAACTACATGGAACAAGAAGTCGGGAGACTTAGAGTCCACTGCCAATATAACCATGAACTGTGTTTAACCATGTGTTTCACCAAAGATATAACTGTATCTTTCTGAGTCTGAATTTGTACACCTATAAGATGAAGGCATCAAAGTAGAAAATTTCCAAGTTTCCTCCAAGCTTAATATTATAATTCTATGATTCTGTACTAGAAAAAGCAAAGAAAGGAAATTGCACAATTGTACCTTTTGAGAGCAAAACCTTTTTGCCATAGCACAAACATGCTTTCCTCTTTTGCTCCTTTTCAAAAAAAACTTACAATTGCTAGAATATGTCCTAAATTTTTATTAGGCTCCAATGACAACATTGTAAATGAATATCTAGCAATAGTCTTGTCAGCTATTAATAGCTTACAGTTTAAGACAGGTGGAATTCTGGGATTTATGCAAATGAATGATAGAATCCTCTGTTATACTTTCTTGGTAAATTTCCAATGTGCTAACTTAATAGCTATAGTGTACCAGAAAAAAAAAGAAGACACTCACATATATTATGAGAGATTATGAATTATTATTCTAAAAGTAGGCTTGTTGTACTCGTTTGCATATAATGTTTAATTTTTCTCAAATGTTTCATTGTAATACATGCAAAAATGATCAAAAACTATCAAAATATGCTAATGAACTTTCTATTACAAATATATTGTTGTCCTTGATTCTAGAGGTTTATTATAAAAACATTTAAAATTCTCACTAGCAAAGTGATTGTTTTAAAAAACTAATATTGAAGATATTCATAAATTTTTGAATTAGAGACTGTCTAGTTAAAATTCCTTATTTAATCACTGAGGCTACTGGGGCTTACATAGCAGGAATGATTTCTTCAGTCACACAGTTAACCAGTAGCACGTCAGTGGAGATTCCAAAATTCCTGCTATCCACTTCGGTATAATTTACAGAGTCATATTTTCACAAAGAAACATGCTTAGTGTTTGTATTACAAATAAATAAAACTATATCAAGTTTTGCTACCAATCAACTCCTTATGAGTTTCCTTGGAGACAGAAATACAGGTGAAGTTGTGGTAGACAAGAGATAGACAAGAGGGAAATGCTGCTAGACAATGAAGAAAGTAAAACTCAAACTCTCATATAGAGCAGTATTTAATAAACTACTGTCATTCAACTACCACCTTCATGATTTTTTCTTCATGAACTATTTATAGTATTTACTTATTTGTTTTTCCTAAGTCAACTCTTTTTAGTTAACTAAATTCATGTTACGAGAGAGTGTTAAATTGTATGGCAAGGGGAAAACCAGAAATATGTTTTAAATAAATGACAATGAAAAAAATGAAAACACACTAAGGGTAATGAAATTCAAACAAGATGTGGTTTCTTACCAAAGCCTCTGTGCCTGGAATCTGTTCTGCCTTTGTTATACAAAAGACTGGAGAAGTGGGGAGATTAGCAACTTTTAGAAATGTTAAAGATGTTAGCACCCAAGATTTTTTTTCCCTTGACATTTAAAGACAATTGAAAGGGAAATGACTTTCTCACAATATGATTCAGTGTATTCAGTGCCCAGTCCTGTGTAAATCACCTGCTGAGCTATCCCAGGTGTGCATCTCCCACTTTGGAAAATCCCAGGGCTAGAATAAGACATCTCTGTTATTTAGATCTCTGAGATATTTCAGACCAGAAACCCCACCACAGGTAAATGGAAAGAAATTTCAGCAGTCATCCAGGCACTGTACTTAAGTTTGGAAAGTGGAAACACCAGCCTGGTTTTCATCTTAGCCCTTAAATGTAAAAAAAGTGAACTAACTTCTCTGAGCCTCAATTTCCTTACCTGTAAAATGGTGATAATAATAAAATCTAACTAAGGATTATGGTAAAATTATCTAAGAACACATACAGCACAAATTAGAAACTTCACTGAGAATATTGTAAGTGTCAAGGTTTACATTCATGATATACTGAGTTCTTACAATATTCTCTAAAGGTAGAGATTATTAATCTCATTTTACAGTTTAGAAAAAGAAGCATAGGAAAGGTAGTGACTCTCCCAATCTAGTAAATGGTTGAACAGGAATTAAAGCCCATGTTTTCTTATGTCTACTACAACCCTTCCTAGCAATTATGCTTTAGACATGCAGCTAGAAAAAGAGGATGGATGAGCAGAGCACTGTAAGTAAAAAAAAAAAAAATCCACACATATCTGCAGAGGTCATGGTGAATTATTTACTTTGATTATTGTATCGGTGAGAGTGCTGCTTAACAAACCACTCCAAAGCTCACTGGTTCACAATAGTAGATTTTTTTCCGCACTCACACTCCAGACTTTGTATTGGGTGTATGTTAACATCATATGCATGAGACTCTTGCATGAGCAGCTGCTCAGGTCTGTTTTTCTCAAGGTTGTTCATAGAAGGTCAAGGGAGCAAACAAAGCTACACGGGCACATAAGAAACCTAGCCTTTCTCTGGTCACAGCAAAGGACAAAAGTCAATCCAAAAGTGGACCATAAAATTAGACTCTATCCTAAAGGGAAATGAGAAAGGAATGGGGATTTGCTGGAAAATATTCTAATCTAGAATCTGCCAAGGACAGTCATGAGAAAGATCCCTGAGCTCTTTCCTCAGGTCAAATCGGAGTGATCTTCTTTTCCCATTTGCTTTCTTATACCTCTGACAGCTCTGTGAGAAGAATCCTCCTGGATCATCTGTTAGTCCACAAAGTACAAGAAACACATGGAGTGAACCTCACCCCATTCACACCTAGCTGGAACCAGATGAGACAGATCAGCAGAGCGGCATGATAAGTGATTATCGCATGGCTTCTGAGATTTGTAGTTTAGGGTTGTGCAGCCATAGGTGACTGATACACCAACAAAAGTGGAGAAATATCTGATGGCAGATGCTGTTATTCACATTACTTGACCTGGGTGACCTCATTCCTCTTCTAAAGGAAGACAAATCACTGACACGTGTGAGTTCCTTTACAGTGCTATATGGTAGAGCTCAAGGTTTTACTTATGCTTCATCTTTTCATTTTCACTTAATTGTACATCAGAGATATTCGTAGATTCCCTTTTTAAGAGAGGAAATAAAGGCTTAAACAGGTAAACTATCTTCTCAAGGTCATATGGATGGCAAATGTAGAATTTAAACTATTTATGTTTATGTTCTCCCCCACACATAAAAATATTCTTCTTTAGCAGGCAGTCTAAGATATATCTCTTACTAGGAGCTCTTCCCCTCTAACCAATCCACATGGTGGACACAAGGACAATCCTAGGACATAGCCAAAAATGGAATTGTAAGAGAAGTGTCAGGGGACAAAGAAAGTTTTCATAGTCATCTCCAGAGAGTCATTCTCAGAGGAGGCAAGATTCCCTTCTGGTGAGAAGGACCCTGGGAAGTGTGTACATTTCTGAGCTCAGAGCAACCTCTCCTAATAAATCATTTGTGAGACAATAGCCTGCAATATCAAGTTACTCCAGGCCCAGTTTTGCCATCTCTGGATAAAAAATTGCACTCTGCACTGCAGGCTGTAGGCTGGGGACAGTTTGCTGCCTTAAAGTGCACAGACTTCCGTGTCACCCTTTATTTCCACAGCGCTGTAGGAGGCTTCTGTCTGGAAGGATAAAGAGATGCCCTTTTTCCTTTGTAGAAGAGGTTTATGTGCCTTCCTGCCTCAAATGGTTAGAAAGAAACATGGCCCACATGAAGCATTCTGGAATTCATGACTCACTCCCCCAATAATAGTCTCATTTACTCCTCCCTATGACTCAGCGAAGACAGTTTTATTATGCTTGAGTTTTGGATGGGGAAACTGAGGCTCTGAGAGTAACAGGGAGTGTATCCTGGCTCTATATCTCACAAGGAACAGACTGGGGTTTGAAATCCTGACCTCTGCAACCAGTCTCTTCGTTCCTTCATTCCTTCAACCTTCATTCCTGAGGACTGAACTCACTGTGCTGTAGACCCTGCATTGCCATCATCCCATGGCCCCCCTTTGGGGTTGAGTTTTGCCTTCCCCTAATAAACCTGTGTGGAAATAAAAATTACCTGACAAATCACAAGAGGATGTGAAAAGAATCGACCTTCCTTAGAGGCATATTTAGCCCACCTCACACTCTAGACTTTGTGTTGGATGCATGTTAACTTCACATTCATTTTGTTCCTGGAGAAACTACATCCAGAAAAGCGACAGACGCTCCCAAGGCCATGTAGTCAGTTCAGAACCCTAAACTTATGTTTTCTCATCATAAAGCAGCCAGTTTTATCCTTACAGAGCCAATCTGAAGCAAAAATCACATAAAAGAGTTTGTTCCACCTTCACAGAGCTTCACCAAGACCTCTTCGACTACTCTCTCGACAGATATTCCTCTGTGAAAAAGCCATGAAGGGGTTTTGTTTCTCATTTCCCGGACAAAGCACCAGGCATCTAGAGAGATAAAACCTTAGACTGAAATATTCTAGAGTTGAGTGATTTTCTAGAGATCATGGAGAAGCCAATCCTCTTCCTTCTCAAAGGACGCTTAGAGAGATTAATTTGTTTCTGTTCTACATGGATTTATTACACAGAGATTATTTATGTATTAACCACAGTGCTGGTGCCAGATTGGTAAAGTACAAAAGATTCAGTTCTAGTCCTCATGGATGATACATTCACATTGGAAAAGCAGACATGAAACTTTGATTATCATCCAAAATATGAATAAATGGAATAAATGAAAATATAGGAAGTCATATGAATTTTTGAAATTTGTGATGGGAGGAAAGGAGTGAACTACTGGAATGAGTCTAGAAAGAGTTCTCTTAGGGCTAAGAGATGAATTTTCCCAAAGAAGGCAAAAACAGCAGTAGGTCAAGATACCCTGAGACAGGAAAATGCAAATTGCGTTCAAGAAGCAGACGAGTGCCAGGGTGGGTTGAACACTCAGGATAAGAGGAGAGTGGAATAAGATGTCGCGAGGGTGAGATTCAAATGTGCTGAGGGAATGTGACACATTTAGGAGTAAAAGAAACAACCGAATTTTTTAAGTAGTTGAGAAATGATCAGATCTGTGATTTAAACATTGCACAAAACATGCTGCTAATAGTGTCAGGAGCAGATGAGAAGGGCACCAAGTTCATAAGTGGCTGTCTTTGTCTAGTGTAGTGACAGTAAGAATAGAGAAAAGAGGACACACTGACACTGCACCTCATACATATACTCTGTAAGATTTGATGATTAATGATTTGTAATAGCAGAGATAGAATGAAGGTGCTTTAAAAGACTCCCAAACTTCTGGCATAAAGACACTAGGAGACTAACAGAGACAGGAAACACTACAGTACAAATAGTGGAAGAGGTTGTCTGAGGCTAAGGCATAGGCAATGTTACCAAGCCACTAACTGGTCCTCAGCTTTAATCATAGAAGGCTTTGTGGGTTTGGAAAATCAATTTGGCAACCGTTGCATGCAGATGATACTTAAAAAATCACAGGAATGATCAGATTGTCCACAAAGGAGTGAACCATGAGAACAAAACATAATGGAACAAAGTAGAGAAATCAGAGGAGAAAAAGGAAGATATAGAGAAAGGCACTTCAACATTTTAGGTAGACGAAGAGGGACTGACAGCAGGAACTAAGAAAAACTGAACAATCAAGTGCAAAGAGAACCAAGAGAAGATTACAAGAATATCTGATGTTTTCCAAGTGGCACAGAAATCCAGTAAACAGAATACTTCAGAATATGCCTTAGATTTGGCAATTTGAAGATGACTGGTAAATTTAGGATTTAGTAATAGGCAGAAATTTGCTTGGAGTGAATTGAAGATGGAGTAATATGGTGAGGAATAGAAACTATGTTCTATTTTTTTTCAGATGTTTATATGTGAAGAAGAGTAGAGAATTCTATCAACAGCTAGAGGGAATATCATATGGATTTAATATTGATTAATTGAGGGGGCTGGTAATGGAGAACAGATTGAATAGCAAATGCAGATAGTGGGAGAGTAAGGGAGTTCAGAACACGAACAAGGGGAATGGTCATTGGTTAAACAGTTCCTACACCTCTAGAGGAAAAAAATCAAGAACCGGAGCAGATACAGATAGATTGCCTGTATTTGTAAGTTATAGGAAAACTGGCCTCAAGGTTACTTGTGATTCAAACTCTGGTGTGAATGAAGAATGAAGAAATCTGTGAGGGAATCGAAGAAAACTCTGATGGACTTCTGACTCCTCCCGTCCCTGTGGTTTGTTGGTCTGTGTTCTGTCTTAACAGAAGCTTCAGGCCAGACCACAAAGGCCTGAGACACAAGTCAGAGCACAGCTGGGGCAACTAGATCAGAGTCGGATGACATCACATCAGGTGTAGCTTGGTGGACATGCATGGTGGGGTCGGCTACAGAAGCAAGGTGCTTCTGTGTTCAAGTGATTAATCTCTTGTCTCCATTACTCTAAATGAGCTAAACAAATCCCTTGCTGGGGCTGTCACACTGATGTTCTGCATGCAAATTGTTTCTAATGAGCTGGGGCACAGGGCTGGTCCCCTGGTTGGTAAATCCATTCATTTCGCAGCACATTGTCTTGGTCACATATTTCTGCAATACGATCCATTGGTAGGGGAGCAGTTAAAGGAAATGTTGGCCATTTCGAACTGTGCTGTCACTTATGGGCAGCACAGTGCAGGGGATTCAGGTTAGAGAAGCTGGGTTCATGTGGTGAATGACAATTTTCACTCCTGTGAGCCTCTACTTTTTCTATGCTCAAAATAATGGGCCTGGGCTGTACTGGCATTCCCAAAGTGCTCGCTGACATAGTTGTAATTTGCAATACGAATTTCAGAAGAGTTCCATGATAAAATATTACAGATACATGGGAGATTGAAAAGTTCCAACAACTTTGCTGCGTGGTTTGTTTTGTTTTGTTTGTTTGTTTGTTTATTTACCATGGATCATTTCAAAACTGTTAAAATGCACTGTGAGCATTTAACAAAACAAGTAAGTTTCAATAGAGACCTTGCTGGCAAAATCTTCTCTGGTCATCTTTGGGATTAGATGACGCTGGAAATCTGACTTTTAACTGCCTGTAACTGGGAGGAATAGGGAGAATGAAATAAAGAGAAATAACTGCCTAAAAAGGGTCAGATCACCTGATTTCAAGGACATTTATTGGGCATCTGATCTGCTCTGTGTCATGCTTTCTTTCTCTTTTTTTTTTCTTAATTTTGCTTTTACTTTTCTTGGATAAGAAATAAAATTAGAAAAGAAAGGAGATTCAGACCACTTACCTAATTTTATTATATTTGCTTTTATTATATTTGTTGCATTGTATTGTGTTTGCTCTCAGTCTTGGCAGTGGGGTGTATTGAAACTCTCTGGTCCCTGAGCTTTGTCTCCTCCATCCCAGCCCCCACTGGGTACCTCCAAAAATGTGGAACCCTTTACATTCCAAAACTACTCACTCAGCATCATTTCCTTAGAGAATGCCAGAAGTTTCTCTCTCACATGTCTACGTGGACCAAATGCAATCAGGGGATACTTTCAATCTTCAGGGCTTCAATACCATATGGAAATCTAAGGAACTCCTCAATCCACCTCCAGAAGAACTTCTGGTCAATTAACTTTCTTGAGTTTCAAACACGAAGAAGTCCTAAGCTTAAAAAAAAATTGTAGATGGCATTGCATTGCTCAGTGTTATGCTTTACATCAAGAATGACCCTCAAACTCCTACGGGTCTAGAAGCAGGGCTTTTGGAAGATGACTGGATCATGGTGATGCTATAGTTGACTTGCCCTTGAGAGATAGGGCTGACAAGAAGAGACAGGTCACTTGGGGCAAGACCTAGAAAGTATATATCTCCTTCTTTGCCCCCTCCCCTCTCTCTCTCTTTCCTGGCCTCCATGCTGTGAGCAGCTTTCCTCCACCCACCCCCTTTCCACCATTTCTGTCTTTGTGTCTGCTAAATATGAACTGAAACTTCTGAAACTGTGAGCCAAAGTATACCTCTGCTCCTTTAAGTTGAGGCTATCAAATATTATGTCCCATTGAAGGGAAAGTGACTAAGAAATGCAATAACTATAAAACCCCAGTGTAAGAAATACTACATAATACAGTCCACCCCTATCTATTAAGGCTGATCAAACAATATTTCACCCAAGAAGAGCTGAAATTTCTGATGACATGATAATAAACACATTCACTGAAAAGCAAGAATCTTGAATTCTAGGTCCTTCTCTCACCAATTAACTCTACAACTCATGGCAAGTTAATCCCCCTTTCTGAGATTTTCCATACGTTGACAAAAGGCAAGTTATGCCACAAAACCACTAAGGTTTCTTGTAGCAGTCACATTCTATATGGCTCTGACATGTGACAAATTTGTTCTTAATGGAATTTGGTAAATAAAGACATTGTGAAATGTTCTTACAAGCAAAGGAAATGTCAGAAGCTGTAGGAATTGTCACGTCATCAAATCTTTATGATGAACAATAGAGAAACTTGTGGGGTAGAAAGAAGAGTAAGATCTAATGATTAATAACAATTACTCATTCAGTTATTACTATATATCATTTGCATTCACTTATTCAACAAATATCTTCTAAGAATTTGTTCTATGAAAGTCACTGCACAAAAGTATGGATATGGGAAGGAATAAGAAATAATTCCTATTCTCTCAGGAATAAGAAATAATTTCTGCATATGTGTACTACTCAATTAAATAAAGGAACAAGATAACTTAAAATGGCATATTGGTGAACACTGGCTTGATTAATTTAATAGATGCCCCAAATAATGTTAGCTTATACAAGAGAAACAGTTTATGTTTAATCATATAACAGTTCATATGTAAGAAATTCCGCAGTGTCCGGAAACTGATTCCTCTCTTTTTGCTCTGTTATGTCTATGGCATTTCCCCTGTCTGCCTAGTTAAAAGTGTAATCAGCATTTTCCCCTCACAGCCAGCAGGAAGGAAAGGGTACATCTTTCTCTAACAGTGAGACTCAGAATTGGCAAACTTCACTTTTCATGTCTCATTGGGCAGAGTTTTTCTCATGATTATACCATCTGCCAGAGGGTTGATGAATGTAGTCTTTATTCCTTTGTAGCCATTTCTTAGCAAAAATATAAAGATTCTCTTGGTGCAGAAAAATGAAGCACAGCTATTGAGGAATAACAAACAGTAATTTTAACAGATAATAATAAACAGCACAAAGGGTCATTAGTCATATTAGGCTAGGTTATGCTGCGGTAACAAACAATCTCAGAATCTTAGCAGCTTAAGAGTTTGTGTTGCTTATTCTACAGCATGGGTCTCAAGAATGAGGGACTCTCCTCTCATCCTGATCACTTAGTTACTGTGTCAAAGGGTTTGAGATTTCTGGAGGGTGTTCCATTGGCAACTGAATACTTTTCAGAGTTAATTTACTCTTGCTCATAACTCTTTGGCCAGAATGAAGCACATGGTCCCACCTAACAGCAAAGAACCAAGAGTGTAACCCTATGCAGTCCACAGAAGGAGTCAGAACTCAAACATCTCAGATATAGTGCTACATACTATTCTGAATGGAATGGAACAGAGGGTAGCTTGAATAGAAGGTCAGCCTAATTTAAATGGCATGGCACTTGCTTTTCTGAGCAGGTATTATAGATGCAACTGGAGTGATGAGAAATAGGTACCAAGCTTGTGAAAAGTCTAAGGAATACATTTTTAACTCACCGTGGTTGGTCCACAGAGGAGAGAGAGGATGAGCAGGGACATGAATTGGCAGTTATTTTCTCCTTAAGGCAATGTTAATTGGTAAGCATTATTTCCAAACCAGTGTTGAGATTAGTAAACAAAGGCACAGAGGACTTCAATAATTTCCTTCAAGATTTGTAGCTAGGAAGGGACAGGATCAGAATTTGAACCCAAGCAGAGTTTTCAGCAAAGCTTAGAACCACTAAGTTCAATCACTCAGCCCAGCCCTGGAGGCAGACAGATCCTCTCAAGCAGAAGGCAGCTGGCTCAGAATCAGTTAACCAGAGTAGCACATAAATGAGGGGGGTAAGGTGCCACAGGAGCCTGGCAAATGACATCTTAAATTCTGTCGTCATCAGGAAGCATCTCAAAAGAATCCGTCTTGAAAGATATTTGTCTATGGAAGGGAGAAGAAAGGATACATATTCCTGGCAGAGGTTAACAGTGGGTGCAAATGCTTACAGGCTTCAAATGTGCCTAGAAAGAGCATGTGCAATGCATGTGCAGGAGAGAAAGAAAGAGGGGAAATCAGGCACAGAGACAAGGAATAAGCCTGGAACATTGGCTGGGGCCAATTTCACTCACCAACAGTAATGAAGAAAGGGCATCAATTATTCAAATTTTTTTCCAATTGAAATCCCCATGACAAAGGGCTCCTGTTTTATTCTAGCAAAGTCATCTTGCAGAATGCTTCTGGAAGTCACCAGTGGAAATGGCAGTAACACAGACCCACGGGGGCAAAGAAAAGGCATCAGTGGGGCTCAGCCTTGAGGTGAAATGGAATTTGGCTCAGGTGGGGCAAAGGGAGAAAAAAAAACAGGAAGAAAATATGGTGCCTCCTGGGCCTACAATGTGACCTTCAGCCTTATTAACTGAGCTTCCTGGCTTGTACCATGAGGCCTGAAGAAAGAAGTTCACAGTCAGAACCAGTGGACTTCAGGATTGCTGGGTGAGAGCACAGGAAAAGTCATCTTCAGGCCATGGCAGATGTCAAATCAACAGGCTGCCAACATCAGGGAAGCTTGGCAGAACATAGACAGGACTGAGGACTTCAGCAATCTTACCCTAACCTCCAAAACTCTGCCATAGATGTAGCCCAGCTCCCTTGCTGGCTTCACTTCTTACTTCTACCTTCCTTCCTCTTTGCACTGCGGCCTTACTGGCCTTTTAATGACTGCCCATGTCTCCATCTCAGTACTATCTGCCACTTTCACCTGGAACACTTTTCTTCCCTCACACTGGTAAGGCACAGATCTTACTCTTCCACTGTACACATCTTGGTTGCAATGCCAGATCCCCAGGCAGACCCTTTCTGATATCCCAATCTAAAATAGAAATGAATAGACACTTCACAGAGGAAGAAGTACAAATGGCCAAAAATTACGTGAATAAATGCTCAACACTGCTGGCCACTAGAGAAATGCAAATTAAAACAATGAGATTCCCTCTTGCCCCAGAAAGGATAGCCATCATGAAGATACCAAATAACAACAAATGCTGGCCAAGCTGAGGGGGAAAAGAAACCCTTCTATATTGTGGGTAGGAATGTAAACTAATACAACCACTAAGGAAGCCAGTATGGACATTCCTCAAAAAATTAAAACTAGAAATTCCACTTGACCCCGCTGTTCCCCTTATTGATATCTTTCCCCCAAAGTTAAAGACATTATACTACAGTGGTGCATACATGTCCATGTTTATCACAGCACAGTTCATGATAGCTGAATCTTGGAAGTAAACTATATGTCCAGCAACAGATGAACTGATAAAGCAAATGTGGTGTTTATACATAATGGAGTACTACTCTGCCATAGAGAAGATAAAAATTTTTTTGTAGAAAAATAGATACACCTCGAGACCATAATGTTAAGTGAGATAAATCAGACACTCAAGCTTAAATATCACATGATTTCTCTTATATGAGAAACCCAAATTACAAAAGCAAAGTAAAAGACAGATAATAGGAAGGAGGGAGATAGATCTTTATCAAGTGGGAAAGGGATCAAGGGATGAGGAGAGTAGGGAGGGGAAAAAAGGGAAAGGGAATGAGAACAGGAATTCAGATATGTTATGTGCATGTACCAACTCCACACAAGGAATGTAATCATCATGTACTACAAACACATACTAATAAAAATAAATAAAATAGCATCTCTGATGTTGTCCATTGTTTTCACAATACTTTTTGTTGCATATTACTGCATGCTTTCCTTTGATTTCTGTTTACTTGCCTGCCCATGTGATTCTATCTCCATGAAGGCATGAGCTATCCTTTGCACCTCTGTATCCCTACGATGAAGAGCAAATGGTGCTCATAAAATATTCGTGAAATAAATGAATGACTGCATTCAAATGGCACAAACTGGTATACAAAGAAGGGCATGATAATAAGGACCATAAAAAAAACCCAGTTAGTGGAACTGGGGTAAAAATGGAAATTAAAATTAAACCAGTGGAAAGTCACTCAGTGGCTGGCCTGAGGCTCCTGAAGTGGATTTTACAATGTGCTCAATGTAGGGCTAAGACCCAAAAAAGACCCTATTACCCCCAGGATTGGACATATGTGGGTGTAGGGTAGGTGATCATAATTCTCCTTTGCCATTCTTCCTGAATCCAGTTCAGTTTCATTGAAACTGGGTTAAAGTAAAGACCCACTGGTACCAAACTATATCCAAATACCATCCATTCTTTCCGAAATGGCCCCTTACATCTGATTTTAGGGCCTTGTGGTAAGAGATGGCTGTGATAATGAACAGTGAAGAAACTGGAGTCAGCATAGCTGGCAGCATCCCTTGATGTGTCATTTTGTCCAGTCTGCGGTTCGCTAAAAGCCTGCGAGCCAGTTTGCTGCTCCTATGGCAGGGCCAATTATCTCTATATCACAGCAACAAGCATCCGGACCACATACCTTGACAGGCACCACAGCTCATTAGGATGATTACACACTCCAGAGGCCGCCCCCAATCGGCGGCTCAATTCTGTGAAATGACTGGAGCCACTCTTAGCTTTAAGAAGCTTCACCCCGTGACTCCTGGCACTCCCATCCCACACAACCCAGGGGTGGCCATGAGGAAATCCATTTCTGTTGTAAAATCACCAGCGTATAATCTGTGCAAAAGAGCTCTGGATTTGATGAGCCCAGAGTAGGGATCTGGACCTTCCTTTACTTTTCATGTGCTGTGTGACCTAAAGTAAACTTTTGAGAATCTCTGGGCTCAGTTGCTGCACTGAAAAATGGAGTTTGCCTGCCTTATGCTGTAACATAAAGCTTGTTACAGTTATGTGTAAAACTTTGGACAAGTTGAACTTCTCTAATCCAAAAAGCCCCAGATTTGAAAATTTTGAGTGCCGATATAATGGCACAAGTAGAAAATTCCACACGACCTGATATGGTTAAGATACAGGTACACAAAATTACCTTCAGCCTATGTAAATAAAATCTAAATGAACGTCATGTTTAGACTTGAATCCTCACCCCAATATATGCCATTATGTGTAGGTAAATATTCCCAAATCCAAAAAAATTAGAAATTTAAAATATTTCTTTCCCCATGCATTTTGGATAAGGGATATTCAAATTGTATGTTCTGTTAAGAACTGATAATCATTTGTGACCATTTGGGAGAAGGGAAGGAAATAAGTTCAACTTCAGTACCGAAGTATCTTGGTAGAGGATTTTTCTAAATATTTTCTGGAGAATGACACTAACAGTAGATACCTAGGCATAATGATCTTGTGACTGGAAATTCAAGGAGGGCCTTCCACTGTAAGTACCACATCTTTATTTCTCAAAATAAACACATTTTCAGGGAGCATCACCCCAAAGAACTTTTCTTCCATCTTTTTGCCTCTGGAGTCCCCAGGTTTCTGCTTGTGCGCCCAGTACAATCCATCCAGGAAATGCCACGGAAAGTTAAAACTCAGAGGAGACAGAACAAGTGCGAATGTTTATTAGAAAGTTTTTAAATTGGATGCTTAATTATTTCTTTCCAAAGTCTTTTTCACCTGCTGCTTTCTATCAACTCTTGGCCTTATTATCAGAAATCCAACATCAGAAGCTACCCATTCAGGAAGTATGGCACCGAGGGAAATATGCTGGCCTGGGAGCTGCACTACCTGGCTTTGCAGCCTAGCTCTGCCACTTTCTCTGACCTTGGGAAAGTCCTTGACCCTTGGTTTCAGCCTGTTCTTTCTCCTGAGCTTCCCTTGCCCCACTGTAAATGAGTGGGGTCAGAGAGGGTGTGTCCCGATCTCTTGTAGCACCATGATTCAATACTTTCTCAATTGATTTCATTTCAATTAATCTCGATTCAGTCCAATTTGCTATATTTCAATTCAATTATTTTCATTTAGTTTAGTAATTCCATTTCCTTCAGTTCAAGTCAATTCAAATAAACTAAATCCCACCGATTCCAACCTGATCCATGCTTTCTGGGTGTCCTAAGCAATTTCTCCAGCCCAACAACTTCTAGGATGGAGATGGGGGAGGAACGGGACTGGCATGAGCAACTCCCGGGGCCCCCACCTGGATCTGAGCAAAGTCACCACTGAATGCCAGGGTCTTTAGAGAAGAGAACATGAGGTGATGGAAAGAACATGGAACCAGAAATAAAATCGGTCCTCATGCGGCCTCAGGGGGCCTGAACCTGTAATAGGCAGTGAGCAGTGCTTACTACCAAGTAAAGGAATGAATGGACAAATTTAAATGCCCGTTGAATTAATTGAAATACTTGTTGAATTAACAAATGACTTTAAGTGGGCTAATTCCTAAAGGTGATCCCTCCCCCACCCTATCCTCAAGTCTGGTTTTCCCTGTGACCCTGTCAAGTTACAAGGGGTCCTTATTCTCCTGAGAGAACTGAAGATCTGCATCAGGCAGCCCAGATCTAAATCCAAGGGCTGGAATTCTGTGAGACCTCCCCTCGCTCTCCCTCTGGACCAGGTGCTCCCCTGCCCATAGAGCTTCTCCAAGGAGAAGAGCTGAGAAAACAATGCCCAGTGATTGGCTCTGACAGCTTCCCCCAGGGCAGAGCAGCAGGTGAGCAGGTGATGCCCTGATTGCAAGTTCCATGATGAGTCAAGAGGGATAGATTAGTTTGAGCCTCTTTAATCAAGTGGCTCTAAAATTCCCCCAAGTGAGCAGCTCCCTCCTTTTGGCCCCTGTCCCAGGCCTCATCTTCTGCTTCCACAGCAGCCACCCTCCTCCATCTGATGTTCCCCTTTAATTTCCCTTGAAGTGCTTAGAATTTAAGGAGTTAAAAAAGAAAAAAAAAATCTAGCACTTACCATATCCCAGAGACAGTCCTCTGATCTTTATAACATCCTCAGGATAACCACCGTGAAATAATGTTATTACCACGTCTAGTTCACGGTTCGCTTAAAGGGGAAAGTCGTGAACCTGAAGTGTTACAACTAGTGACCAGCAAAATCTTTAAAGGCAAAAGAGATGATGTAGATTTCCCTTCTTTTCTTTTTTTTTTCTGGTACTGGGGATCGAACTCGGGTCCTTGCGCTTGTGCAGCAGGTGGCAAAACCACTGAGCTAAATCCCTGGCCCATTAACTTTTTTTTCGGTACTAGGGATCGAACTCAGGTCCTTCCGCTTGCGAGGCAGGTGCCAGAACCACTGAGCTACATCCTGGGCCCTCCCTTCTTTTCTTTCCCCTACCCCTCCCACTTCCCCTACTCCTTTAGACCTTTTCTTCCTATTTCACAATATCAATTATACATTTTGATCCTTATTTACACTTTCAGTTTCTCACACTAGAGAAACTATTCGGTATTTACACATATATGCCCTATTTATTTCACTGAAGAACATGGCCTCAATGTGCATCCACTTAGCTATAAATGTCTCTAGTTTCTTGTTCTTTATGGCTGAGTAGTACTCCATTTTATTTAAAAAAAAAACCCACATCTTCTTTATCCAGTCTTCAGTTGATGGGCAATTGGGCTGTGTTTCCAAATACAAGAAAAGGAAAAACATAGAAACAAAGTTTTTGTAAATAGGGAAGAGTGGAGGGGGTGAAGGGAGGGCATCAGAATGGGAAAAAATAATCAAAAAACATCATGTAAAGGTACAAGATCCCAATGAGGAATGTAACTGTATTGTATACCTAAAATGGACCAATAAAGTTAATGGAAAAAAAGAGAGAGATGATGTGCAAACAACAGCATGATAGGTGTGCCATGCATGCCAGCTCCCTTTCCTGTCTTCCTCCAGCCCTGGAATGCCCTGTGAGACCTCCAACCCACCACGCACCACGCATGGCCTTCAGATGTTCACTGGTCTGTATCCTGGGTTGTCTCCCAGGCTTAACAGGTGGATTTCTCTCTCTCCTCTGAGCCCAGAGCCAGCCTAGCCCAGGAAGCAGACTCCAGTTCAGAACACTAGTAGTTGTGCTGGAGCAGAAGTCCTACCCTACTTGGTCATGAGCCACGTCCCCTTCCAAGTCTCACGGGTAGAAGTCAAGCAGGTCAGACTTGGGTCTAATTGAGCAGAAGGTAGACCTGGTAGGCGGGCCTCTTCCTCCTGAATCCCCAGGATGTTTATACCCCGAGAGACTCAGCTGTAAGAGCCCAGTGCCCAGGACACTCTCAGCATTGTCTTGTCAGAATAGATCAACTGAAGCCTGTCCCAAGGCCTTTCCACTTCTGTAAAAGGGCTTTGGGACTGAGGGGTTATTCTGATACATCGGAATTCTGATACATCTGTGCTTCCCGGAGCTGGAGCTGTTCACTCTGACATTCTCTCCTTTGTAATGGGGGGTTTTTTAAAGCAAATAAAACAAACAAACAAAAAATCAAAGAGAAACAGACTGGAATGGTGATTACGAGGGATGGAAGGAGAGAAGGAGGAGGAAGAAATAGGGAGAAGTAGATCAGAGGGTCCCAATTTCTAGTTAGGTAGAATGATGTGGTCTAGAGATCTAATGTTCAGCATGAGGACTATAGTTAAAAATATTGCACTACATCCTGAAAGTTTACAGATTGTAGGAGCTCTTACCAGGGGAAAAATAGGTGACTATGAAAGGTAATGGATATACTAATTTGTCATAATTTCACTATGTCTATCAAAATATCATGTTATTAATTATATATATTTATATAATTATATATTATAATTATATATAATTGTGTTATATATAATTATATATTAATTTTATATATATGAATAAATTTTTAAAAACATCTATAGGGAGGAAGGAAAGAAAAAGAATAAGCAATGATGATTAAGCAAATTTTATGGTGGTTCTCAAACTTGAGTGTATTTTAGACTCCCTTATACTGACTATAGGAGAAACAAATTTAAGGACTCACTTCTAGAGATTCTCATTCATTCATTCTTTTATTCCTACTCACCAAGGATAGCTGCAGGAGTTGGAGATACAATAGCAAACTTCTACCCTCATGGAATCTACAGGGGGGAAAATGGACAAAATTAATAATAAAAAATTTAAGAAAACATCACATAGAAGTTCTGTGGGACAACACTGAGCAGATTACAGGGGTAGAGAGATCTGGCCAGGTATAAATCTGAGGTGTGTATTTTAAATAAGTATAGCAGGGCATTCTAATGCAATAGTCCCTGGACACATTGAAACAGTGGCTTACTTGCCATCTACACCTTTATGTGGTCATTTCATTTCATACACCCTAGATAAAGTAGTAATTGTTATCATAACTCACATTTACCAGAAGATCAGAGAAAAGAGTTTGCCAAAGTTATCACAGCTAGGAAGCAGGGTCGGACTTCAGACTCGGCTCTGCAACACAGTAAGAAACAGTGAAAGCTGCCCACAGCATACCACTTCCGGCCAGCACAACTTCCCATCACCCCAGTGCTGTCAAAATCTTCCTGCTTTGCAAAACACTTTCTCACCTTTCCTCTCATTTGGGGCTCACTAGTCCGAGGGGGTGCTGCCTCTGCTTCCCTTCTCTCCCAGATACAATGAAGCAGGCTCTGACAAGTCTCCCAGTAGATGCTGTACATGCAAACCTGACCTGAGTTCATCGGATTAGCTGCAATCACACCAGAAATGGGAAATGGTCTTACCAACATGATTAGGGAGGGCCTGGGCACTCGCGTGTTTAACAGTGCTTTGGGGTTTCCTGGGGTTTCCTTGAGTTACCGCTGGGGTAACTCAATCCATACACTTGACTATCAGACTTGGTTCCCCAAACCCCAGCCTCCTTTTTCTAATTCCTGATTGGCTTGGAATGTCCAGCTTCTGCCTAAAGAGATGCAGCAAGCAGGTAGACAATGTCTGATGATGACGACAGAAGCCACAATAGTAATAGCAATGATAACAAGCACTTGGAACAGTAAACTTTCAATAAACATTTGTTTAATGAGATGTTGAAAGAATGAATGATTATAAGTAACAACTGCAACTGCTTACTATGTTCCAGGTGCCATGTTAAACAATTTTGCATGTCATTCTCAAAAATGCCCTGTGAGATAGCTACTATTTTCATTACTGTATTTCATATAAGAAGAGCAGAAACTTAGAAAGGTCAAGTTAATCTCTCAGGTTCACAAAGCTAGGAAATGGTCAAGCTTGCATTTGAACCTGGGTCTGTCTGATTCCAAAGCTCATGGTCTGAAATGTGATCCATCAACAGAAAACAAGATTATATCATTATAATCTGCTTTGTGATTAGCTTTGCTGCTCTTGCTGCCTGGAAACCTCTGTAGCATTACAGGACACAGGATTAGGTTATCTTGGTTATCAGGGCTGACTCAGATCAGAACTTTCTCTATCCTTCTGAGAGGATACCTGGAACTCTTAGAAGGCTCATTGTTAGCCCAACCCAATAACTGGTGGTTTCCTTCTACCCTTGGTGGCATCAGCTTCTTCAGTTCCCTCATCCTCCTATCTTGGTGTCCCAGAACAGCTCACAGCCAATGTGGTCAATGGTGGTTTTATAACAATGCCTGCAAAAATACTTAAAATTCCATCCACCCAGCAGTATGTCTATGTCCCTGGACATGGGCAGCTCCAGGTAGAGATACAAAATTTTCAAGGGGCTTAGGAGGTAAGACAAAACACCTCTCAAGTGTGAGGCATGAAGAAGCACAAAGGAGACACAGAAGCCATAGTTTGACCTCTTTCCTTTTATTCCCACATTCATGGAGCTCCAGGTACCAAATTAGGGACATCTTCCAAATACATTCCCAAATCAGCTTCCATTTAAAGCATAGCTAAAAAACGGCATGGCACTCTAAATGCCATCCCTTCCCATGCTGGTAAGCAGCTTATTTAGCCCAGTGTGTGGCCACCTTAAGAGCCTAGAGGAGAGAGCCTGCTGCTGAGAATCATCTCTAGGGGTGCTGGGGGCCAGACCGGTGAGTCACTGGGATGATGGGGAGAGAGGAGCAGGGAGGGTGAAGAGCCAGCTCTGAGGCTGACAGGGACAGGAATCCCTGCAGAGTAGGATGAGGGGTGATGGAAAAGAAAAGGGGTGGGCATGAATTTTCATGGCATATAAATTAGAGGTTCAGAATTTGAGTACTGGAAAGAGGTAAAGTGTTCAATCCACTGATGAGAAAACTGAAGACTTGGAAGTACATGGAAGGGGACTCTTTTAAAAGTGAAAGTCCACTTGCAGGAATGGTTTTAGTAGCTAAACTGGGCAGTATTTGGGGTTACAGAGTAATGATGGGGGCTCCTTTTTTATAGATGGCAGCCATGGAAAATGACTGGTGAGAACCATAGTTAGACTTGTTTTGTGGCTCATGGAGAAAACAAAACCAAGAGAATAAAAATGTCATGCAGGGGTGAAAGACAGAGGAGAGATGTAACTCTGGTTAAATGGAGTTCCTGATTCCAGTGTCCTTGTGACCCCAGTATACTCCTTACACAAGGGTTGCAAACTGGCAGTGTCCTTCCAGTGAATTAATCTCTTCTTGCTTATGATAATTTTATGCCTAAGGGTTTCTCCCAATTGGGTTGAACTGGATGATCACCAGGCTTCCACCTCTCTTAACCAGTGGTGCTTCTTAAATATGGACTAGAATATTGACTATATTCTCATCTTAGGTCCCTAAGGCATCTTGCCTCCTAGGCTTTCCTATGAAATCTTGCTGGATTCTCTGTGACTCTGTAATCCTTGCATTATGCATGCCTGCAAAACCAACATCACAGGGCTGATGCCAAAGTCTGCTGCTGGTGTGGGCTGTATCTGGGTCCACCAGAACCATGGTTGCAGCAGCTTCCAAGTACATCAGTGGCTAAACATGGAGAAATCTTTAATACATGGCCCTTGGGAGACACTTCCAAACCAAAGCAGCTCATTCTATGCTCTGGATTTTATATTTAAAAATGTACAACCATTCTTTTTTCATGATACCCACAGGCTGCTTGCTACCTTTGACCCATGGACCATGGTTTATCAACTTCTTTGATAGAAAGGAAAGGCTAGGGCCTGGACTATAAAGGACATCATAGCCCCTGCCAAGCAGACTGAAGGTCTTTAGAAAAGGAAATGGCAAAGAGTTTAAACACAACTTCAAGGTCATATTTGCATGTGACAAATTGACCTAGAAAACAGATTGGGAGTGAAGAGGAAAGAAGAAGTTTAAGTTGACAGTTCAATTAGAAAATTACTATCATTGCCATGGATGTGGTGTTTGTACAGGGTCAGTATTGACGGAGATGCTGAAAGATATTTAAAGGCAAAATTAACATAATGGGTTGTCTAGATTAAGGCAGTAAGAGGGAAAGAGAGGTGGGATGTTCGATATACCTGCTTATCCAATGGACAGATCAACCTCTTCTCCTGGTAGAAGTGAGTGCCCCATCCCCAGAGGCATTCAAACAAAATATAGATCCCTCCCTGACAGGTATTCTGTAGACATCGATGGGCAGATGCAGATAGAAATAGATGAAGTCTCTCCTAGCTCTGAGGGTCCATGATCCTATGGTTTTGTGGTCATGTTTATCACTAAGAGGGGCAAACGATTTCTTTGGTCAATACGAATATAGACAGACTTCACCCCTCAATACAAATCACCTTAATTTTGCAGAAAGCTGTCTATTTTCTAAAGTGCTCTCATCCATTATCTCTCTGAGGAGCCTGGAGAAGGACTGAATCCTGAAACATGTTAGGCAAATGTGAATTCATGTTATCATTATTTTAGAAACATGCTTCATTTGAGTATAACACTTCTTTACTTTATTTCAAATTTATTGTGGTTATTCTGACTTGGGACCACTGAATTATTCGTTCACTATGCAGTTCTCACCTCCTGGAAAGTTTTGAAAATACACAAATGTTTGTCAAATCCTCATAACCCACCAAGGCCCAGCCTGGAAAGCATTTCCCCCCTCAAAGCCTTTCCCTTTTAATGGCAATAAAGACTCATTTATCCCATTGCAGTGAAATCAGCATCACTAATAATAACAGTCACATTTATTCAATATTCCTTGGACGCCAGACACTAGGCAAGGCTCCTCGAAGACACTCTCCACTACATCTTGCCAGAATCTGATAAATGTCACAGCGGAGCCCATTCTACAGACAAGAAAGTTGAATTTTAAAGAAGAGAAGCTGCTTGTTCAAGGTATAAAGGTTAGAATTATGCTTCCAACAGCAGGGTTATTTTTTTTATTTTTTATATTTGGTACCAGGGATCGAACTCAGGACCTTGCACTTGCAAAGCAGATGGTGGAACCACTGAGCTAAATCCCAGCCCATAGCAGGGTTAATTTTAATAAGGTCGTCTGGGACAGGAAAAAGCTTTTTTTGTATACATTTGCTCAAAGAAGGAGTATTTGTGGGTGCTTAGTGTGCCAGAACTGGTAATGCAGACTTTTGTCACAATTGTCTCTCAGTAGCACCGTGACTCTGGCAAACACAGGCTTCCTGGCCTCAGGCGAAAATACTTTCTGGGTCCCCAGGCTCCAGCCGACAATGCAGCTACTGGCCAGCAGAGGGCAGGTGCGGGAAGCCGTCCAAGGACAACCTCCCCCACCATTAGAGCTAATTAAGAGGCTCGAGAGATGAGGCAAGCGCATTTCTGCACGATGAAAGCAAACAGAAATACTCCTGGGTTGCAGCGACGGGCTCCGCAGGGAAGTACGCCTATCAGCTTCCCAGAAGCCGGCTAGATGGTGCCGTTGTGGCTGCCTGCACAAGACCACCGTCCCTGGGAACCAGACCTCGGGGCTCCCGCTGAGCCCCCTACCGCAGGAAGAGTCTGGCCCGAGGATGAAGGTGCTGTGGAGCTGAGTCAGTGGCTGGAGCCAACGGGGCGGCTTATTTAAAGCAGAAAAACCGACCCAGACTTATCAGGAGATGCATAGGATCCCCACAAAGCGTGTGGTCACCAAAGGGTGAAACAGGAGCATTTAGGGTGACTAGCTGTCTCAACCTGACTTTTAGTGATAAACCACATATAATCTCAAGCAATCCAGGATGGTTGGTTACTTGTCCACTGGACATATATACAAGGAGTGCATATACACCAGCACAAGTCTATGGATAGAGCACGCGCGAGCGCGCTCATACACACACACACACACACACACACACACACACACACACACACCCCTGCCCAAACAAATGCACGTAATTGGCCACTAAAGCATACGCATATTGAGATAGGAACTGCTCTGATTTGAGTTCAGAAAACCTTAATTCCGGTGCCAGCCCTACCACTCATCTGTGCAACCTTGATCAAGTTACCAAACCATTCTGAACCAAGCCAAGGGGGCAGCCTCGTCGGGCTTCTCCAAATCGCACAGCTGAGAAGTATTGAACTGCAAGTCAGGTTCCAGAGAGGCTGGAGCCATTCCCTGTTTCCTTATCAAATCTCCAGCCCTGGAGGAGGTACCAGGCAGGCAACCCAGTCCCTCTCCCTGTGCCCAAACCATTTCACGCAACTTCGCTAGGGAGGTCCTTCCCTACCCGAGAGCCGGGGTAGCTTTGCGCCAGTGCATCTATGGTTTTCTTCCGATGAGCACAATCGTATCAAGTATGGAATTTGTCTCCATTCTCCTTTTTCACTTCACTTTGGTACAGAGCATAAGCATTTCATGAACATGTTTCTAGATGGCCTTGGCAAGTTTCCTTACAGGGATGTCTGTACCCCTCTAGTTTTCCATTTTGTCTCTTCTCCCCTGCTTCTACTATAAATAAAATTCTAGGAACAAAATCTCCATGCCCATATCTTTTTCTCTATTTTTGGATTTTTTCCTTTAGAAAAAGTACCCCAAATTAAATGACTAAAATTGCATCATATTTTAAGGCTCTTCATGCACATTGTTAAATTGTTTGTCCAAAATAGTTGCTCTGGACTACATGCCCACCAGCAACACATGGGAGTCTCTACATCATCACATTCTCACAAGTATTGGACGGCCTGAGCCTTCTTATTTTTGCTTAAACTTTGCTAATTCAATAGGACAGAAGAGGAAAAAAGAAAAAAGAAAAATGTTATCTCATGGCTTTAATAAGGTTTTCTTTGATTATTAGAGAGAGTGAACATTTTTTCTTGTATTTGTTAACCAATTGTATATATTCCTCTTTAGAGAATTGTCCGTGCCCTTTGATCATTTATCTGCTGGGGTCTTAGTGAATTTAATTGATTTTTATACACTCTTTACATAATAAAGATAGTAATCCTTTGTCATATTTGCTGTGAGTATTTCTCTAGTTTGCTTTATATATTTTCCTTTGTGGTTTTTTCTACCACTTCTAAGCTTATACAGCCACCCTATCCTCCAGAGACTGGATAAATATTCATTTCTAATTTCTGATTTTTTTTTTCCTCCTGGGATGATTTGACTCTACAAGCTTAAGATTCCATGAAACTATAAAGGTATGATTCTGTGCTTCCAAATGAGCACTTGCAGCACTGGGTTATCTTTCCTGGCACAGGCTCCCCTGCATGTTTCATATTTCCTCTTTATTCTTTCTTACCCTTTAGGTTTTTTTAATTCTTAAGTTCTTTTATCTGTACATTTTAGGTATACAATACATTTACATTTTTCATTGGGTGTTTGTACCTGTGCATGATGTATTTTAGTTCTTATTTTTTTTCCCCTAACCTGTGTGGCCTTCACTTCCTCCACTCTTCCCTATTTACATAGATTTTGTTTCCAATTTTTCTTTTCTCATAATTTTTTCTTTCCCTTCTTTCCTTTCCCCTTCCCTTCCCATTTCCCCTACTCCTTTGGGCCTTTTCTTCCTATTTCAAATTATCAGTTATTCATTTTAATCATTTTAACTCTTATTTACACTTTCAGTTTCTCATACTAGAGAAACTATTTGTGTGTCCTATTTATTTCACTTAAGAGTATGGCCTCAATATGCATCCATTTAGCTATAAATGTCTCTAGTTTCTCATTCTTTATGGCTGAGTAGTACTCCATTTTATAAAAAAACCCACATCTTCTTTATCCAGTTTCCAGTTGATGGGCATTTGGGCTGTTTCCAAGTTTTAGCTATTACAAACTGTGCCACTATGAACATGGGTGCACATATACTGCTGAGGTGTGATTCTTTTAATTCTTTTGGGAAGAAACCCAGCAGGAGAATAGATGGGTCAAATGGGACCTCTAGTCCTAGTTCTTTGAGGTGTCTCCATACTGATTTCCACAGTGGTTGCACCAGCCTGCACTCCCACCAGCAATGGAGAAGGGTTCCTTTCTCCCCACAACCCCGTCAGGGGTTGTTATTGGTTGATTTCTTGATAGCAGCCATTCTTTCTGGGGTGAGGTGGAATCTCAGTGTTTTCATCTGCATCTCTCGAATGACCAGTGATGTTTAACATTTTTTCATGTATTTATTTGATGCTTTTACTTCTTGTTCTGAGAAATGTCTGTTCATTTCAGATGCCCATTTTTGAATTGGGTCTTTGAATTTGGGGGCTCTGATTATTTTCAGTTCTTTGTATATTCTAGATAGCAGTCCTTCATCTGAGGTACAGCTGCTAAAATTTTTTTCCCACATTGTAGGTTGTCTCTTAGCTCTGTTGGTGGTTTCTTTTGCAGTGCAGAAGCTTTTTAATAACATGAGACCCCAGTTGGTGATTCTTTGGGCTACTTCCCATGCTACTGAGGTTTTCTTACCCTTTAGATTGGAAGTTCTTTGAGGGCCAGGACTGTATCCATCTCATTCCACTTATATCTCAGGAGCCCAGCACAGTGCCAGGTGCACAGTGGGTATGTGCTAAATACCTGCTGTCTGATTATCTCCCTGGTCTGTTTTGAACCTTGAGAAGGCTCAAGTTCTGGCCCATACTAAAGCATGAAGCATGGTCAGATGTGTGATGCCACATGGCATAGCAGAGAGGGCACTAGCAGACAAAGAGCCGAATTGAAAATATGAAAGAGCATGGCATATAGAAAACAATACCACAGTATTCCAAGTATACAGGGTATGTGTGACTGTGACAGGAGATGTGGGTTGAAATGGAAGTTGGATCTGATTAAGGAAGAGCTCTGAAGTCAGAACTGGAATCTCAGCCACCAAAAGTTCCAGTCTCCACAATGCAACCAGGGTGATCTTATTAAAAGGTAAAATCACATCATGTCATCCTCCTGCCTTATCCTCTGGAAAGGTTCCTGTTTGCAGGTAGGATAGAGTTGAGACTCATTATCATCTCCCGGATCCTGCCTTCCTCATTCACCACGGTTCCTACCATGCTCCTTTTACTCACATACCAACCCCCTTGCTGTTCGGCAACTGTACCAAGCAGATTTAGATCGGTCACCCGGAAATAAGTCTGGCAGGTAGGTGATGGCTAAAGTAGCCTGACTGTAGTGTGTAAGTAAACTTATGGGCAGCTGGAACCACAGGGCTGAGGGTGTGAGCATGATCCAGTGTGTGTTTCAGAAGGATAATTCTGCTGGCACAACAGAGAATGCCTTGGATCGGAGAAGCCAGTGAGGAGGGATGATGTTACAGGGAAATGACTGATAATGACAAGCTGTTCTGAGGATGCTTTGACCTGGAGAAAGATAGAGATGGAAGAGTACTGTGTATGTGGCATTGGAAGAGAAGGGGAAACTGCAGGCATCCTAACAAGACAATAGTAGTAATTATAAGCCCTATTTATATAGCGCTTTGGCTACCAAAGGCTTTGGCATTATCCCATGACACTCACCATCACCATCCAAGAAGGTAAGGCGCAGGCCACAGTTACCATTATACAGATGAGAAGCAAAAGGCTCCAGAAAGTTACCCCGGGATCTTACAGCTTGGAGAAGTGGATGCAGACAGCAGCTGAGGCCCCATGTTCAGCCCTGCCTAAGTTCTGGCTGCCAAAGGCTGCTTTGTCACCATTTCCCCCTACAGACGCCCTCCACCAACTACTGCAGTGGGTAAAATCAGGGCTTAGGGTTAATGATCCAGATGAATAATCTTCTCTGGCCTTTTGTCCCAGAAAAGGGAACTGCAGTGTCACTTCCTTCTTTAAGAGAGTTAAAATATCACAAGTCAGAGAGGAGGCCATTTGCCGCCACATTAACAGTAAATGCTATTTGCTCCCAGTGATATCTCCACATCTGACTTTTTCTTTCCTCCCCCGTGGCTGATATTACAACAAAATGGAACAAGGAACAGGAGAAAGAAGAGATAAATAAGGGTTAGATAGAGACGGGGAGTGACGCCTCTGCTCAAGAAGGCAGACAGGCTGAGAGACCCAAATGTCCTTATTCCCCTCTGGAGCCAGCAACATCTTTATTGAGGTAGCAATTACTGGCGACTCAGCAGGAAGCCAGGGGCAGGCCCAGTGGAGTTGTGTCTGGATGCATGAACAGGAGGGGTGGAAAGAAGGGCCTGGAATATCCTCTGATTCTCCTGAATGAAAGAGCTCTCCACCCTCCAAATTGGCATGCCCAAAGTTTACCCATTGTTTAAATGCCATCTGCTTCCTACAGCTTAGATAAGTCACACTAATCATTTTAATCCAGAACTTGTACATATCTGTCTTTTATTTTTTAGAGAAGGAGAAAGAAGTGGAAGGCAATAAGGACACACAAACCTTCCCATGTCCTTGACCTGGGAACAAAGCACCAGTGAGAAAATAGTACAAAGAAAGGTTCCTATCCAGGAGGCTTCAGAAGGTGATTCATCCTCATTATTAATCTGTTCAGCTTTTTCCAGTAAGGTACATCCAAATGCAAGGAGACGGTCCAGTTGCAAAGCCCATGTGTAATCATTGACAGTGCTCCAAGAAGAACTTTCCTACGCAGAAATAGAGTTTACAGGAAAACAAGTTAAGGTTGGGAGAATGACATTGCAAAACTCACCCTCCCAGAGAACACCAACAAGGAATTTGTTCAGACAGGAGGAATCAACAGATTTTTCTCTTCTCCTTTCTCCCTTCCTCCTTTCTTTCCAATCTTTTTTATCTTCCTGCAATTTTTACACTCAACTCATCACTTCCTTTTTTTTTTTTTTTTACCATTCTGTCTTCTCTTTTCTTGAATACAAATCCATATCTTTAGATAACCTTCCTGTAAGAAAGAATAAGTTCTTCCTCCGCTTCTCATTTCAAGGCACACTGCCTAAAAATCACTGGAAAGTAGATTCAGTATTTTCTATGGGCCCTTAAATATATATTTGCATTTAGGTAAACAGAGGCACCATTTTGTAGTAAAGGAGCATGTGGTGGGTGGGTGTGTGTGTGTGCACGCGTGCGCCTTTAACTGGAAAAAAAAGAAGTGTTAACTATTCAAGATCCATATAAACACACTCTTATGAGGTTCTCCTAGAAAGAAGAATTCTAGGAAGCAGGTCTGCTTTTGATAAGTGTAATGATTGCTGAAAATGCAATGCAGAAAGCAGGAGAGATAAACTCAAAAAAGGATTTAAAAAAAATATATAAGTTCTGGGCTGGGGATTTAGCTCAGTGGTTCTGGCGCCTGCCTTGCAAGTGCAAAGTCCCAAGTTTGATCCCTT
>NW_004624760.1:15660049-15723714 GCF_000247695.1 Heterocephalus glaber | reverse complement strand
ATATATATATGTTCTGTTATTAGGTGATGAGAATGGACCAGAAGAAGATTGCCATTGAAAAGGTGGTTTATGATGTTCACATATTTGAGGTTGAGGCACGTGATACCAGAGAGGTCTACATGGGAAAGAACCAGAATCAGCCAGCCGGCAGGGGAAAGCAGAAAAGAACATGATTAAGAAGCTTCGTGGTGATTTCTATGGAAAGGATCGGAGGAGACAAGCTAAGCAGGTTTAGGATTGGCTGGTTTCTGTAGTTTTGGTGGTCTCTAGAGCACAAGGCTGACCTCATCTCCTACTACCTGGTTCTGGAGTGATTAGGAGGTTGTAATAGCGGCCCACAGTATAAGAGCCCAACAAAGTGAGTGGCTGACAAACATAAAGAAACACACTCTTCGGTGAATCCTTTACTGTCTCTAAGAATTGACCAGCCCTGGGACTGGCAGCCCCTCTGGAGTCAACAAACCCTGAGATGTCAATGCATCATTTTAGACATAAGGTATCCAAGGTAAGACTTTTCGTGGAGAAGAAATAAAGGCATAGCTGTAAGTAAAGGAATAAGAGACAGAGTGAAGGGAACAGCTGTGTGAGTGCGAGTTTCATGTGGGTCAAAGAACGAGAGACAGGGAGAAAGAGGGAGGTGGAGACATGGAAGCTGCCAAAAGGGATGGAAAAGTTGGAGAAAAAAACAAGTAAAGAAACTTCTTAGAAGGCTTTGCTACACAGCAGACTTGCACACCTTCCTTTATTACATTGACATGATTCAAAACTATTTTTGGATTTGCTGAGAGACTGATGTAATACATGTGACTGACCTAGGATACCACACTCTTATCTGTTTTGTGTCAACATTCAAGTCTAGTACATTTGTTTTCAAACTTTTATGGGCCATGGACTCTTTCGTACAATTGAGACATTATACAGAAATCCAGTACATAAACACGACAAGCAAAAATACTCTGGCTGGAGATGAAATTTTCAGGTCCTACCGGCTCAGCTCTTCTTGGCTCCCACCGTAGGCTCTTGGGCAGCCTGGGCCCAAACACCAGCATGAAAAATGAAACTGCAAATGTTCCCTACATGCAATTTGGAAACCTTTTCCCTGGGCAGTGATAAACTCACAGACTGCCAAACACGTGCACAGGTCTACGCTATGCTGGAGAACAAGTTTGAGTTAAAACGTGGATCCAAGAGGTGGCCTCTTGTAGTCACTCTAAAGAGGCTCCACCCTGGAAAGGACCCACAAAGCTGCGTAAATGGAGTACAGGGAGAGACTCAGAGAATGTGCTTTCTCAGTTACATGAATCTGTGTTTGAAATTGACCACTGATCCTTGGCAAATCACTATACTTCTATGTTTACTGCAGCATAATTCACAATAGCCAAGATAGGAATCAATGTAAGTATCAACAGATGAATAAAGAAAATGTGGTTTATATACAATGGATTACCATTTGGCCCACAAAAATGTAGAAATACTATCATTTGGGACAACATGGATGAACCTAGATGATATGATGCTAAGTAAAATAAGCCAGGCACAGAAAAACAAACACCACAGGTTATGGTTTGGATAAGTGTCTCCAAAGGCTGTTGTCCCCAGGTGGCACTATTGGGAACTGGTGGAACCTCTGAGAGGTGGGGCCTTGTGGGAAAGTCCTTAGCTCACCAGAGGGGATTATGGGATCCCAACCCCATCTTCTTTACCTCTTTTGCTTCCTGGCCATAAAGTGAATAATTTTCTTCACCACATGCCCCCCACCACTGCCATCTAGCAGTTCCATCAAAGCCCCTACCTTGATCTAGAGCATTCAAAATTGTGAGTCCAAGTAAACATTTTTCCTTTAAAGTTAATTTTAAAGATATTACATTATAGTAACAGAAAGCTGACTACTACATCACATAATCTCACTCAAAAAGGTTAGGAGTGTAGCTTGGTGGTAAAATGTGTGCTTAGCATTTGCAGGACCCTGGGTTCAATATTCAGTACCAAAAATTAAAATAAATAAAATAAAATAGTTGACCTCTTGAAGATAGAAAATATAGTGATGCTTAACAAAGGTTAAGGAAATTGAAAGGAGGACATTGATCCAAAAATATAAAACTATACTTAAATAGGAAAATCTTTAAGAGATCTATAGTATATCACAGTGATTATAGCTAATTACAATAGGGTATCTTGCAGCCTCAATAAATGGTGAAAGGAGATGTAACTGTTCTCACCACACACACACAAACACACAAGCTATATGTGTATATAATTGCATATGCAAATTAGCTAGATTTAATCAACTCACAATCTACATATACTTTAAAACATCACATTGCGCACAATAAAAAAATAAAAATTTATCTATCAATTAAAAAATAGATGAATAAAGTACCAAACACACGTGCACAAAATTACTGGAACCTATGGGCCTCAGTTTCTTAGTCCTTAAAGTAGGATGGATGTCATTAAAACTACAGAATGATGACCAGAATCAAACCAGAATATGTCCTCACTAGAGGTTTAGTCTTGTTCTGTAAATGTAGACTATTATCAGCATCTATTTAGTATTATCCCTCAAAAGAATTAAGCAAGTCATAGCAATCTGGCTTCAGTGAGACTTTTCTAGCTCTCAGAGATGTACAAAAATCCAATGGGTTATGAGATGGTGCAGGATTGTCAGATTTGGGGGTTGTTTAAGGAAGAATTTGAGTCTACTTCACTGAGATACTGCCAAGCAAGTTAAATGATCAGATGATGGGTAGAACTACAGAATTTTCCTAGGCCTATTTAAATCTTGAGGGTCCAAGTGTTGTGGTTCTATAACTCTAATCCCACCGGACAAGACCTTCTGATGTTGAAATTCTGTAAATGTCTGGTTTTGTAACCCAGTGCTGATGAAGGCTCAGACCCATATTTCTTGCAGGCAGGTTGAAGGTAGAAAGATGGGAAAATGGAGTTGGCAGGTACCACTCTGGGGATCTATCAGCTTGTCTTGCAAGGCTGCCAACTCTGAAATCATTCAGGTAGATGAAACGTCCTGAAATACTAACAGGTCACAGGTAATTGATGCTTCCCAACCCAATTAGAACATAATTTGGGGAAGTATGCTTTTCTGAAGAGGTTCATTAGGCAAATTCCACCCTCACCTCAATTTTGCAGGTCAGGAAAGATGGATGGGCCCAGTATGTAGGCACTTGACTGATGCCCTGGAGAAAGACAGATGTATTAGATGGGACACAAATCACTTTCATCTTTGGAACAGCAAGTCACTGGCAATGAAGTCAGTCTCTAGGTACACTCACTCACACATGAGTGCCTTAGGGAAGGCATAGTGAATGAATGCCACCAGCCTCCCACCATGCAATCCTAAGATTAAGAGGACTTTAGAAGTCTTTAGTGCAAGTAACTCTCAGCTTAGGAATGAGTCCCTTACACAAAGATCTTGACCATGGGTCTTGAGCAAAAGCAGGGTAAAAGACTTCCACCTATACCAGGAAAACCATCCCCCTTCATTATAGAGAGTAGCTCCTAGAACATACTCTACTGACCTCTGTGTTCTGATTCAAGCAAAGCTTTGCTAGGTGGAGTTAAAACAGACTTTTTTTATATTTGTCTTTTAGCTACTTTGATGTTCTCTTTTGGTTTCTCTTCTCAAGAGAAAACACTTAGTTCTTTCAAAAGCATTTGATAGTAGGTACTTCAAAGCTGCTCTTCAAAGCGACTCCTGGTCTTTGGGTCATCACCATCTTCTTTTAAATTTTTATTTTTTATTATTTATGTATCTTCTTCTTAGTTGACATACAATAATTACATTTATGGAGCACTGTATGATAATTTAATATATGCATGATATGTGTCTAGTTCAATCAGGGTCATTACCATTTTCTTATACAAATGTATCTCCTAATACATTTATCTTTGTGTTTGGAAACTTCAAACTCTTCTCTTCTAATTTTTTATAAAATATATCATAGGTTGTTGCAAACTATGCTACTCTGCCCTACTCTGTTGCAAACTCTACCCTACTCTGCTGTGGAATGCTAAGCTTTTCCTCCAATCTAGTTGTACTTCAGTACCTACTATGGTATTAATCGACCTCCCTTTAACTTCCTGCCCCCCGGCCCCACCCTTTCTAGCCTCTAGTAAACACTATCTACTCTCTTCTTTTTTGATACACCTACTTCTGAACACACTCTTCTTGGCATGTCAGTTTTCTAAAGTACGGTGTGTCAAGCTAGAGACAATTCTTCAGTATCACCTGGCCATTGCAAAGTTGAAATGACCTAGTTCTTTCATTTTGGCTACTACATAAAAATACCCAAATGCTAGATATCTTTTATGGAATGTCATATGTGCTACACGTATGAAAATGTTTTAATCTTTAATACAACTCTGTAAGGGAGGGATTATCTTCATATAACACATGAGGAAACCAAGGCATGGAATAATAATAATCTAGTCAAGGTCATTTAACCATGACTAATTTAGGATTTGAATCTAGAACACTCAGACTTTTAGCCACCAGTCTACTTTGTTTCTGAGGTTAGTCACTACATCATTGTCATTTTATAATAAGTTTATAACATTTTACAGTTTTACAATAAAGATGCTATATAAATAGTTCTGTAAACCTCAATGTGCAGCCCACATGATAGATTCTCAGGTTAGATTAACTTGATACTAAGTTTTTAACTTAAATATTATAAATAAAGTACAGGAGTTCATGTGTCTCTTTAAATTTTATTTGGGTTGTTTCTACTGATCATTCTGCCCATTGAGAAAATTTAGTTTTTACTTTGTCACCTGATATGTTTGCAATATCTATACAAATACTTGTATTGACAAGAACCAGTCAAGGACAGAAACCTATATCTTATCCAGGTAATTTTAGCGCTCATTCAACCACTAATTTATGCACCTAGGGACTCTAGCACAGTGGTTTGTCAACCAAGATGATCTTCAGAATGAGCTGGAAATCACTGTGATTACCAGACCCCACCTAGGACCATCTCAATCAGAATTTCTGAGATAATAATAGATAGATAGATAGATAGATAGATAGATAGATAGATAACTCTTCTCGAGATTCCACTCATCTTTCAAGTTATTTATACTGACCTAATCCACATTTTTCTAACTTGTGTGGAATATGGAAAGGGAAACTTAACGAAGTCATTTGATGAAAGCATGACACATCAGACCTTGGATCCTCCTGTCTCATATACTCAAAAAAAAAAGAGAAAAGAGAAAAAAGAGACTGCTTTAATACATAATTTATAAATATTTAAATTGGTTAAACTCAGACTTACTTTGCAATACTTGATGAAGTTCAGGATGAATATTTTTACAGTCATCAATGAGAAATAAATGTTTAATTAAAATTATCGATTAATTTTTGATTATGTAGAACTATGCATAATTTTACAAAAGAAAACACAGAAATCTGGGAAAACTAAGTGACTTTCTCAGAGTCTTCCAGAATCAGTGGCAGAATGTGAATTAAACTGAAAATGATAATTTGAGCTTATTGCTCTTTCCTATATATCATGCTGCACCTTAAATTTGTACTTGGCTTCAGAATTCATTCCGGTTTTGTTTGATTTACTACATATCAGATGGCCTTTCTTATTCAATTTTGCTTTTTCTGATGCAAAAATGAATTTGCATTCATGGAGCACATGTCACGGAATAGTAGAGTGATGAGTAGGGGAAAGAAAGGAAGGATTTCAACTACATTCTAAACAATGCAAAGTCAGGTTCAAATTTAAATTATTTTGAAAAAAATCCACAGACACAATGTTAAGTTAAAACAATTGAGAAGACAGTGAAAAGTGATTTGGATCACAGACTTTTCTTGGTGGTCTTGGATAAATTGATAAACTTTTACAAGAATCTAGATTGCAGTAATCTTGGGAACTGCATTTTGCTATGGAAAAGAACAACTTTAATAAAATAAATGACCATTGTAATGATTTTAAAAAAACTATATCTAAAAGTCAATTATTTATTTTTTTCAGTGTTTGAAATTAGATCCAGGTCATCACATCAGCTAGGCGAGCTCTCTACCACTGAGCTACACCTCCAGAACTCTTACATCAAGTTTTTTAGAGGGAAAACTAAAGAAGAAATAATATTACAAAACCACACTGTTAAAATGAAGACCCATTTATATTGTTGAGAGAAACTTTTCAATGTAAGACCAGAAAATATTTGATTAAGAAAACCATGTCTATCCATTACTGTCCTAATGATGATGTTTGTGGTGGTTAATTGATTGGATTGTCAGCCTCGATGGGAATGCCTCACTGAGTTGAGTCAGCATAGTTCTAGGCATGGAAGTCCCACTTAAAGAAGGTTGTTGTTCAAATGGTATAAAAGGAGAATGGGAAGGAAGCATTTCATGCTGATTTCCCTTGGAAGATCTTTTTTGCTGCTGATTTTCATTCCAGCTGCTTTTCTTTGGATAAGTTTCAGCTGTTCTTTTTGGCTGAGCTTTGGTCTTTGCCTTCACCAAGGATGGCTGCTGTTCTCTTGGGAGGAGCTCTGGTCCTCGCCTTTGCCTTCCCCTTGAGTATTGTCTTCTGGCTCTTGCCATAAGTCTTCAGCTTCCAGCAATGGCCTTTCAGTTTCCCAAGGCAATCTCTAGCCTCCAGCACCAGCCCTTGGGCTTTCTAGCACACACCTTTCAGTTTTCCACCAAGATTCCTCAGCCTCCTGATAGAGCCTTGCACCAGACACTGCCTGGGATATAAGCCTAGTGCATTGACAGATCTCTTGCACTCTTCTATCTTTGACTCTGTGGGCAGATATTGTCAGCTAATCTTGTAAATTTCTGTGTCCTGCATTAAATCTGTTTTTCTTGCAAATACTGCCTACAACAATGATAGTCACAGTAGTTACTGAATTCTCATTGTATATCAGATACTAGCCAAATTCTTCTTATGTATTCTCTTATTAATCTTTACACCACACTGAGGAAGCCAAGACAAGGGTCTCAGTTTACAGAAGGCGGTAAATGTTCTCAAATGTAGTATGACAGTAGTGTTTGAAACTGTGCTTATTTTGACACGAGACCCAACTTTAAAACATTGAAAATAATTAAGTTGCATAACAGAGAAATAACAAAGGCTTAGCACATATTTCTATTCTTGTTATTTAAATTTAGGACTGTAATATACAATGATATGAAATTAGCACACTTGTGCTTCATTTTCTTATCACTGAAACTATAAAAAGTGATAACTGATGGAAAATTATTATTTTTAAAGTACACAGTTAACCAATATTCCTAATATGCACAAACAAAAGTAACATTTTCCTACATGGCACTACAATTATTTTAATGACTATCTCATGGAAACATGCTCCCATTTCAAATTTTGGCATTCTATGGACATAATTGTAAACTTTCTCCAAAATTATCCATTATATCAGTATATCTTGGCATGCAATTGCACTTAGTATTTTTACCGGCTGAAAGATGGCATTCCACACTTTTCTGGGACATTATTTTCTGTTATCTAATTCCAATAACCAGGGAAGGGAGGGTATAGCTAATATGTATTAGATATTTATTAAGCTTTAAGCACTTGCCAAGCATTAACACCTTTCATCCGCAAAACCCTGCAAGGTTCTTTGACAAGAAAGGAGAGATGTGTAGTTCAGAAAGGCTAAAAAAATTATTCCCAAGGTCACCCTGTTGGTGAGTAACCATGACTTAAATCTCTTACCATGAACTCATCCATCTACTGTAAGCATCTCTGAAGTTAAACTCAAGGCACAGAAAACCATATGGCATATTTAAGGCCACACAGCAAGTCTATGGTTGTTTCAGGTTGAAAGTCGAATTTGAGACCTCCTGGATTAGGGACTCTGCATTATTGATACTTCTTTTTCATAGACATCCTAGATGAATTTTAATTGAAACAATGGATTCCTATCCAGGTTGCTTTCTGAAATACAAATTCCAAAGGAGAAAGTGTCAAAAACATGATGTTTTCCAGATCATTTCAGAAAGTGAATTTGTTGGCCTACCTCTAGGAACACATATGCAAGAAACAATGAGCATGATACTCAGTGTATGGATCTTGGGGGAACTAATTTATGCAGGGGCTGGGAAATGCCCAGAAGGTCTGCACAAAAATTATGGAGCATCCATGTATGGGAATCCTAGTTATTGAAGCCAACAAGCCCACCCTCTGTGCTCCCTCCTTCTCTGTGCTTTTCCAACAAGATGTGCTAAGCTGAACAGAGAAAAGACACCAGAGAAGAGCAGCAGAGAGGTTAAGGCAAAAGAGAGTTTTCCCTCCAGTCAGCGCATTTTTGCTGTACTAGTTATGGTTCCTCCCATTCTCACTACCTCCTCCATAACCCTTAGCTCTCACATGGCCACTACACGAGCCTCCTCTTCGTCCCTGAATTAGTCATAATCCTGCCAACCGGGGCTCCACGCCAGACAGCAGCAAGAATAACTCTCTTTAAAGCTCAAATTAGAATCTGCCGCTCTCTTGCTGGAAACCTCTCCAGTCTCCTTTGTCCACAGGATAAACTTTGAGCTTTCAGCATGGCTCTTTGGACCCTGCACATCTGGTTCCTATTTCTCCACTGTATCTTTCCTTCCAAAGGTTGGCTGCATTTATCAAGGCTCAAATTAGGGTGAGACAAGTGAGGCACTCACCTTGGGAGCAAACTGGAAGGGATGCCAAAATACTGAGTAATCAAGATAAATAACATAGGAACTCAATATTTTTAAAAAGTTGCAATCAATGCAAAGAAACCCATGATGAGCAAAATATCAAAAATTTAAATAAAAATTTCTCTGCCAAGCCATATTTGAGCCTTAGGCAAAAGAAAGAAATCAGTAATACTGATTCTGTTTTTATTTAAACTTTTGATATTTTATTCATCATAGATTTTTGCATTGATTTTGATTTTTTAAAATATTAACTTCAGATATCAGCACCATTCCTGTCTGTAAGATCTACAATATGATAGTATTAGATTACAAAAGACGTAGAAGACATGCAACAAAGGGATTTTTAAACTTTCTTTTGGTTGAGAGGGGAAAGAGAGAGAGAGACAGAAGGAGGAAGGGAGAGAGAGAGAGAGAGAAAGAGAGAGAGAAAGAGAGAGAGAGAGAGTTAGAATTTGGAGGGCAAGAATGGGATAATTTAGCCAGTCAGTCTAGAAGCAAAGCACTGGCCTGGAAAGGACACAGACCGATTATTAGTTAGATTTTGCCACAATTTCCCATTTTTTTTCACGTTGTGATTATAAGGGTCTGAGAAATGTCACTGACTTTCATTGTACAGGTGAGAAAAAAATGAAGTGTGTGGTGAGGATAAAACACAAAGCAATGCTGAGCTAGAAACAGGGTCTCCTGAATCTTTGCCTGATCATTAATTTATTCATTCATTCGGTTATTCATTAAACCATCAAATATTAAGTGCGGAAAGATAAAGTTACCAGATCAAATAATAGGACATTCAGCTAAATTTGAATTTCAGATAAATAATAAGTAATTTTTAGCATAAATGTATCCTAAATATTGCATGGGGCACACTTATCCTGAAATCTAGTTGTTGTTCTCATTCTTGTTGTTTATCTGAAATTTAAATATAACTTAGCATTTTCTATTTATATTTATTACACACAACAACCTTACTACAAGGCAATTTATATAAGGCTAAGCACCAGGTACTTTACAGGGGGAAGAGGACACAGTGAAAATAAAATATGTTCTCTCATTATCCTCATGGAACTTACAGTGACTGAGGAAGGCATTAACTAAAAGCACTGCACAGAAGATTTTAAGTAGTACATTATGATAATTTCTTATGAGAAAAAGTAGAATATAATAGTAGCAAGAACCTGATCTGAGACATTAGTGAAAGCTTAGACAGATGGATCAATGTGTATGGGATGATCTTGAGCTGGGAGGAGTTAGACTGCTAGAGGAAGGGAGAGAAAACATTGTCACTAGACTCTAGAGAAAGAAGAGGAGAGTGGCCAGAAGCTGGAGAACTGGGCAAGGATGAGGTCATATAGAGCCTCAAAGACCATCCTCAGAAAATGCTGGGCTTTGATCCAGGGGAATGGAAAGTCATGAAGAGCTTTTGGTTAGGAATAGAGATAATGAGAACTGAGTTGTTTAAAGATGCCCTGGTTAGCAGCAGAGAATGTAGCACCCAGGAAAGGTCAGGTATCTGTTATTATTTGAATTTTTAAAATGTCCCCCAAGAGGATCATGGGTTCAGAATGAGGCTTCTGAAAGGTGATTGGATCATGAGGACATTAACCTCATCAATGGATTAATCTATTAATGAGTTCATGGATGAATGGGCTTTTAGAGCATGAAACCTAGCTGGAGGGAGCAGGTCATAGGAGTGTGAAAATACACGGAAAATATATCTTGTCCCCAAACCCTTTATCTTATCTTAGGTGCTCTCTCGCTCGCTCTCTCTCTCTCTCTCTCTCCCCCTCCATCTTCCATGTTGTGAGCCACTTTGCTCTAGCACATGCTCTGTACCATGATGTTCTGCCTCACCACAGGCCAAGAAGCAACAGAACCAAGTGACCATGGACTAAAACCTCTGAAACCATGAGCCAAAATAAATCTTTCCTCCTTTAAGTTTTTTGCATCAGGTATTTTGTCACAGTGTTGGAAAGCTGACAAATACAAGATATGTTAGGATGATAACGATCTGATGGTGAGAATGATCATGTCCTGGAGCCAGGTACAGAGTGAGGCCAACTGCAGCACCCTCCCCATTACCTTGGACTGTCAGCAGAGAGATAACACTGGTGATTATAAAAATGGAAAGCAAAGGATAGATGCAGGAGAGACTATAAAACTAAAATTGACAGGACTATTTCAATAACTGCCTTGTGATTGAGTAGAAATTAATGTCTGATGCCTTCTGTAGAGAGAGAAAAACACACACATTATGCAACTGTTTAAAAATTGCTCTTTTATGTTCTCTTAGCTCTTTTAATGTCATCAAATGTCACCTCTTCTGATTGTGTGCATGTAACATGACATGTAATTAATCCTGCAGGTAGCAGGATGTGTAATTAAGCATATATGCATGGTGACTTGTAATTAAGCATACATTTATTGTGATGTGTGCATTGGTGGATGCTTCCTGGTATGTGTAATTATGCATGTGTCAGATGACATGAAATCATAACTCCTTCTGTGAACAGGATAAGGTCTCAACTTCCATCGCGACCTGTTAATTGGTATTAATCTAACTCTTTTGGAAAAACGTCTATGGTAATTGAGCCTGCTCTACTCTGAAGTATGAGTTTAAGAATTATGCATGAATACCAAGAAGGTAGCTCTATTTTCCTTCAATATATTTTCAGCTGCTGTTTATTAATCATCCGAAAGATGACACTGGGGTAATTTCCAAACAATACACTCTGTATAACACAATGTTCCTATACAGTCCACAGGATGACACAGGTTATATAATAGTCCTTCCTGCCAATGAAGGCAGGCAGGTTTGAATAAGAAAGAGAATATTTGGTAGTCTTTGGTGATCTTCAGACAGATTTTAAGCCAAACTCTGTCAATGGAGCCCAATGTCTTACGTACAATTATTTTTGGGCGTTAGAATGAACTGAGTTCAAGCCCTCCACCTGTCATTATTTAACTCGGTGGACAAATTACTTGATCCCTTTTATCCTTTTTTCTTACTTGTAAAATAAGAAAAATAATGATGGCATCTTCAAGTTATTATTAGGATTAGGCAAGTTTGCATCAAAAGGCTTATTATGAAGTAAGAGTCACTTGTTAGCTGTATGAACTTTATACAGCACATTATCTGATTCAACCCTCACCATAATTCACAACACAGATATTGTCATTCCATCTTACAGATGAGAATGTATAGGTCCAGAGGAAGTAAACTGTCACACAGCTATTATCAAAGGTAGGAGGAGATCAAATCCAGCTCTGCCTTACTATAAATCCTATGCATACTGTCTGGTATGCTTTTTTCAAAAAACATAAGACTTTGTTTTATTATATAGCATTATCTTAGTAATACATCTATATCTATTATCAATTTATTTTTATATGTTATATATAGATATATAAAGAGACAGAAATGTGAAGGTTTAAATTTTTAAAATTTATTACAGTAAAAGACACATTGCCATTCATCCCCCTCAGAATACTCCTTCTTTCTTTGAATATGCTTATCCAATCATTCTTGCCACTTTTTGAAGAAGTTCTGAAAGTCTTTCTTGCCTCTACAAGGTGTCATCAAAACTACATGAATGTTGCTGCTTCGTGCCACCCAACAGAAAAGGAGGCTTGTAAAATCATTACAGTATGTCTTCATCCACTTTAATCACTGGAATTGGCACCATGTGACTTCTGGACCTTCCTGAAAGCCAAAATGACCAAAAAAGGTAAAAGTTTTAAATTGCCTCAAGATATCAAGGCAGCCACAATAGCTCAACAAAAGACACTCATGAAAAAGGACTTCCAAAGCTGCTTCAGAAAGTGACAGCAATGATCAGATAAGTATGTTAAAAGTGAAGATTAGTATTTTTGAAGGGCATTATTGACAATGTGTCTTTAACTGTAATATATTTTTACTTAAACATACATCACATTTTTTTTTTTTTTGGTACTGGGGATCGAACTCAAGTCCTTGCACTTGTGCAGCAGGCAGCGAAACCACTGAGCTAAATCCCTGGCCCCATACATCACGTTTTTAACCACACCATTTAAAGAGACCTAAATAAGAGTTCAAGATCCATTGCTCATGACTGGTGTGAACTTAGCAAGTTATTTCCCCTCTCTGAGCTTTGTTTTCATCACCTGTGATATAGACTTGTTAATACCTTCCTCATAATATTATTGACATTATTAAATACAAATTTATACACAATAATGTGTTTGTTAACTTGATTGGCTTGGTATGTGCCTAGGAGGTTAGCAATGTCCACTTCTGAGTATGTCCGTATGGGTCATGGGGCAGTGACTTTGCAGATTATATCTGGTCCCTGCCCCTCCCTCTGTGGCTCTTCCCCTATTCTCTGCTTCTTCATGCAATGAGTTGAGTAGCTACTATTTCACCCTCCAGTCATGCTTTTTCTGCTAAGATCTTTCTGTCTAGGAGCCAGTCAGCTATGGACTAAAACCTCTGAAACCATGAGCCAAAATAAACTTCTTCTCCTTTAAGTTATAGGTGTCAGGTATCTTGTCCAAGTAATGCAGAAGCTAAGCAACACAAATAGCAACCACAGGACTTGGCATATAAGATGTACTCAAAGGGAGATTATATTAATAAGTCTTTCTCTTCTCCATCTTTATAGTCTCTTGTCATCTACCATCTCTGCATGGAACAAAGTAGTCTACTCAGTAAATGTGTGCTGAATTAAGTTGAATGAAATATTTTACTGTAAACTTCCAGGTCTGGAAATAAAATTTTTTAGCTCAAGACTTTTTGAACAATGGAGCTAGATTCTCCTAGATGAAGAAGGTTTGTTGCTGCTTTGTCAGCCTGTTGGGCAGGAGATGGACAGAAGAAGAAAGATCTCCCAGGTTCCCAGTTCCCTGGATATCCCAGCCCTACACTGCCTCTTTCATCCCAGCCTTTTGATTTCACTGCAAAGCTGCCAACATCAGACAAACACTGTCTCACACACTCGGTTATTATGTCAGCAGTGAGACATAGGGCTTCAGAGTAACAGGAGGCTGTCATGAGGCTGAAATGTTTTCTGTTTGAACATGAGAAAGGTTTTACAGGGAATAGGGAGGGGAGAAACATAGGCACCTGATGGATCTTGGCAGCTGATTTCATTTTCTTGTCAGAAATGATCTTCCCTCTAATGCTAATGATGGAAGAGCATTGGGAACTGGGGAGGGAAGGTAGCTTAAAGATCCCACCCGGATGGCACCAGCAGACTTACAGAGATAGATGAGAACAGGAGCCAATGAGAAGCAGTTCAGCTTAAGCCATGGTCTCCACTAGTCATCAACTCAGAATACCCTGGTATACCTCTAAGCTTCATACCTTTCAAGACCCTGACCAGAAAGACTCTGGTCAGAAAGTTGACAAACTTCTGATTATAGGAAATAACTAGATATTCACTCTCTTTATTACTCATTTTTCACCATTTTATTGAATCCCTGTCTTTCACTCTTCCCCTTTGATATCCTACCTTGATGTTCCTACCTATAACACTTGATACTACCTGTCTAAGAACTTTGATTAGTTCTATTGCTCTGGCATTCTCTACTCTTAGATACTTTATCAGATGTATTAAGAAGAGAAAGAAACTTTCTAACATGTGCCCAATATTTAAGCTTAGATGAGATACCCTATACACACACACACACACACACACACACACACACACACTGGAACCCATACCCTTCGGAAGTGATGTTCTAATCTGGATGTCAAACCTAGACATTCAATGGGTTTCATTTCACTGGTGAGCAGCTCAGTACTTTGAAGCATATCTCAACCTACACTCCTTCTCCATTATGGATTCACATCTGACTTGTTTGGATAAGCTGACTTGAAAATTCTGTTCTTTAGACCCCACTATTTAGCTTCAATGAAACAGGGAATACTTCACCTCATCATATGAGCCTTATATACCAGTAACTACTAGCAAAAATACTTGGCATTGGAAAACAGCCACATTGGCCAAGGGGTTTCATTAATAAAATATGAACTTTGTTCCCCCAATTTCCTCTTTTTCTTATGACCTATTGAGCAGAAGATTCCTCTTTGGTGACTTCCTGAAGATATGAGCAATGAAACAGTAAAACCTTAGCCCAAAAGCCTTTTAGATGCCTTACCATGGCTTTGGAGTCCAGCAGTGGAACTCATCCATTTCTGAAACAATTTATATGGCAACAATTATCTTAATCTGGTTTGTATTTTGTTTGAATTGGTCTCTTAGTTACTTGTCATGGAGATAAGCATGCCATCAGAGATAGAGACCTACATATATGATTTATGTAGAAATCAGGATCAACAAGATAGCAATTTGAGAAAACTGATTCAGATTTCAGGAATGCCAAATGAATCAACAGATAAGTGCTAATTTTACACACAGGGCTAGGACCTACATTAGACAGCAAGTATTCAACATGGATAAGGACCTCCCACTTCACCAAGAAGCCTCCAGTGTCATGGAAAGGAAGGGACGTAAACAGATCCTGAGACAGTATGATAGGAGCCAGGTTAGGAAACACAGGCAGGGCTTAGTGGAAAGTATTCTGACTCTTAAAGGACTAGTGGAAACTAAGTGGTGGAAGCACAGAAACACTCCAGAGAGAAGGGCTAGCATGTGCAGAGGCAAGTAGTTGAGATTAAACACGGTATGTATAAGAAGAACTGAATGGGGTCAGTTTTGTCTGAACAATGGTCCAGAGCAGAATATAAACAAGAAAGGGAATGTAGCAGTGATGTATGCAGGCTCCAGAATGAGAACATCAGAGGTAAATCTGAGCTCTGCTATCTGTTGGTTGAGAATTTTGTGTAAACTTTCTCTCTTCTCTGAGCCTTAATTTCCTCATTTATACAATGAAGCATCATAACAATTTCAACCTTGGGAAGGTGTAAGGATTCAGTGATTTATCACATCACATATACAATAGTTAGAAATCTATCAAACCAAAGTGCTGGGCTGGGAATTTAGCTCAGTGGTGCCTGGCCTGCCTTTCAAGGTCCTGAGTTCAATCCCTAATACCGGAAAACAAACAAACAAAAACAAAATAAAGTGCTGAGCAAAATGGCTGGACTCATTGGACAGAAAACGGGAGGTGAATAGAAGCTTTGAGCAATGAGGGTGGCAGAGCTCAACTCCTAAGGGATTTTATTTTGTTTGTTGTGTGAAGAACTAAGACTTCTACTCTGCCCATTTAGAGCTTGTCAACTAGTAAGAGAAAGACAATTAAAAGAATGAAATAAATGCATTGATGGTGGACAGAGTGGGTGGTAATGAGAAAGCTCAGAGGAAGGTCCTCTAACCCTCCCTGTGGGCATCAAGGAAGACTTATAAGAGGAGATGAGGATGCAGAGAAGTCCAGGAGGAGATGATCCACTTGGGGTTTGGTCAAGGGCTGTAATGGGAAAGAAGTATCACTCAACAGGTAATAACCGTCTATAGTAAGTTAAGACAGACAGAGCTTCGTGTTCTAGCACAGAAATTCCCAACATCCAGAAATTGGGTAGAGAAAAGCCTTTGAGCCCTTTAGTTTCTAGAATCATGTACATATTTATAAGCATTCCTTTGCTGTTGGTACTTTATTAACCACATTTGTTTACTTCTTCAACATTCCCCAAAGGTCATGAAATTCCCTCTTTCATAGAAGTGTTTCTGGGAGGTCAAGTGATTTGCCTAAGACCATAAAGTAAGAGGTAGAGTAGAAATGTGAATTCTAAGTTCACCTGACTTCAGTACCCGGATATTTAACCATTCATTTCAGATATTCAAACTTCAGGTAAGATGCTTTCCTGAGAATGTTTTTTACTCAGATGACAAGGGAGTGAATGATCCAGATGAGAATCCAAGGGCAGCCCATAAAACCAGTCTTTTTAAAACTTATGTTCAGTCAAGCAAGGACAAAAATGAAACAATTCTTAGCATACTAGTGAGTAGGCATACAAATGCATGCAAATGTTTGGGCATGTGTATACACACATTATCGGGACTTTGCTCCCTTTGCTATTAGTTGACTTAATTTGATAAATATGCATAGACCGAAGATATATCCATAGACAAACAAACAGACTTACATATATGCAGAAGGACTGATAAGAGAGAAAATAAAGCCATCCCAAATACCCTGGTGGTTGGCTCTAATAAAACAGCTCTGTTGGAATAATGCAGTTCCTGAGAGATGGGGTGTTATATGGTTAAATGCTTTTACAGTTCCCCATTAAAATAAGTGGATGGAAATTCATAAAACATTGGTAGCATTAGAAATGTGTTCATTCACAGCTCTGCCCAGAATATTCAGTGGTGGCAGCATGGCTGGCCCAGGCAAAGGCAGCATTTTCAGATAAGTACAACTTGAGTCTGGGATATCAAATGGCCAAGCAAGCCTGCACTAAGCATACTGAAAAAAGAGTTGTAGAGTGGTGAGGTTGAGGGAAGGATTTCATATTTCCCTATTCCTGTGCCCAACAAAGGTAATTCAGACAAAGGAGATAGATGTACCATGGCATGAGAAAAATGCAGTCTCCAGACTTGGTATTTTCGAACTGCTTCTTTCTCCCTCCAACCACGACATAATGAGGACTTGACCTTACCACTCAGTTTCTATCACCAATTAATTGTCCCAAGAATGAACATCCAGTCACAAAAAGCTAATCAGAATCTTTTCCTAGAAAATCTTAACTCCTGCTACAGGAAGCAACCTCTTTCTGTTGGTCAAGTGGAAATTCTCAGCAAGTGTAACCTTTCTTCTCATCGTGGCAACAACAACAACAACCAAAAGCTTCCCAAGAGACCAAAACTTCACAAAAGAAAAGCCAGAGCAAACAGATATTCACACCTTGTAACATTCTAACCTTTGATTTTGGTCTATCATTTCGTAGAAGCAAGTGAAATAATAAACAAACTCACACTTTTTGCCTAGGCAAATTTGTCTTCAGGAAAATGTTGCCTTCAAACACATTTTATTTTGTATTTTTCCTATATTATCTAAAAAATAATAGTTAATAAATATATGCAATGTTCACTGATCATTTTCCATATTATTTTGCTAAGTTCTTTCATGAACTTTCTTATTGAATCATCAAAGTAATCCTTTAAAGTTACTATGTTGTCATTCTCAGTTTAGAGATAAAGAAGTCAGCTCAAAGGAGGCATTACTCACTAATTTCATGTGTTTGTTAAATAGAGGGACTGAGAGTCAAATAAGAATGAGTCCCATGCTAACTCTGTTGAGTTTCGTGGTTGTTGTGTAGTTTTGATACTGAGGAATTGAACCCAGGGCCTCATGCATGCTAGGCAGGTCCTGTACCATTGAAATACGTCCAAAACCTAATTTTTAAAATATTATTTTGAGGCAGTCTTACTAAGCTGCTCAGGGCAGCCTCAGACTTGCAATCTCATTGTCTCAGCCCTCCAAGTAGCTGGGATTACAGGTATGTACTACTACGCCCAGCTCCAACTCTGTTTTCTTAACCAATGGGTTCCACTTTCTCCCTAAAACACCCTTGAAAATATAGACCAATTATATCCGACTGGTATTTAACTGTTTCCTAGCTCTCCCCAGACAATCACTCGATATTTTGTATATCCTTACCATCAAACATCTGTTGACACTGCCACCTATACTGTCCCTGTCCTAAGTCAGGACCAAATCACCACTTTCCTGGGCTACAGCCTGTTAGTTGATATCTCTGACCTGAGTCTTTGTCCAGGGAGATTTGTCTCTTCACGGTGAAAGTCATACACTTCTGTTTTCTTTTTGTCAAATGCTATTTTGATCACGCTACTACTTTGCTGGAGAATCTTCAGTGAAAACACATTTTATACCAGATCAAGGTAAGTTTCTTATAAGACATTCAACAGTTTTCACACTCTGGCCCCACCCCACACGACCTCTCAGGACTAATTTTCAGCAAGACTCCAGAACACTCCCTGTACCCCATCTACACTGGAACAAAATTTCCTTCCTATCGTAATGCATTTTTCTTGACTCTCTTGTCTTTGAGCTGTCTCTGGCAAAGCTGAAGTTTTCACAAAATTGTACATTTTCTCAGGAGGCCTAGAGCTGAATCCTAGGTATTCTAGCTCCCCATCTCTACTTGCTATGATTATTCATTTTTGCATTTTCCTCCCAACATGTTTGATGGGGACATTGAGCTGTTTGATCCCTAAAATTCTGTTCTTCCATCTTTAAGAATGAAGATACTAAAATCTTCCGTCATTACATTATCCCTGGGATGACAAATGCTATTGTTTTTTTGACTTGCAAGACTATATTTTTTCATATGCCACCATCTTTAAAGACTTTGACATGGCATGACATGGGATATACACATTTCATAATATGGGAGAGAAACATATGACATCTATAGCAATTTCTAGAACAATGAGCATTTAGGAAATGTCCTAGCAAGAGCTGGGAGACTCTATGTGAAGGTCATAATGAGCTTATTTGAAAAGAGAATAAAATGGATAAAGAATACATCAATATTTTCATCTTTTGGACAGTTAATCCACAGAAAAAGTAAAGATTAAGTGAAAATTTTTCGTCAAGAAAGGAGTGCTAGCTTTGCTTTCTGTCCAGTATAAATCTTCTCTTCATGACTTATGTGACTGTAGACAACTCATTCCGTGCTGCAGCTCTGCTAGGTTAGGCCTGCACTCCACACTGCAGCCACAAGGGGCAGCATCGAGCACTTCCAATGATCCCTTGGTACACTGAGCCAAAATCAGTCCTGGCAACTCCAAACATGGGTCTCATTCCATTCTGCCTCAGAGAACCACAGAGGGTGGACACTACTTCCACACTGCTGAACTTTTTAAACACATTTGAACACAGCAATCTCGTTGGAACCATGGACATTTCTAACACTTTGGTGTGTGTTCTCATCATCAGTTTACGTCGCTCAGGAACTAAATGATTGCTAAGGAGAGGTTTCCTGGGTTGAGGATTATTAAAGGGAACTAAATTAACTCATATGTAATGTCATGAGCAGGACATTTTCTGGATAGCTCTGGCCTCCTGGAGGTCAGTCCAGGAATATTTCCGTTTCTGAAGGTTAAATTGGGTTTTACTAATGGCTTAAAATTTTGACAGAGATGGGTAAAACTAACGCAAGGAAAGGGGATTTCAATCAAAAACTTGATAGATTCACCCACCAGATTTATCCCTGAAGGTATTCCGTACCCAGGTGTCCTGTTACTGATATCATAATCAGGCCTGGCTGAGACAGCCAGGAGGAATTTTGTTAATTTAATGCAAATACAATTAAATCCTATTTAATCTTGAGATTAAATGGGTGTTTGAGGTGTTTGCCTGAACGGCTCTCATAAAGCAAAAATTATCTGGCTTTTCTGTTAAACTCTGTCACCTCACCGACATGACCTTTAACAGCCTCTCTGGGCCTCAGTTTCCTCATTTGTAAAACTGCAGTGGTAACATTTGTCCTCCTGAGCATTTAAAGGCTCACTGCATGGTGTCCTTCCAGCCCTTCTTTACCTGGCAAGTCCCTACACACCCTTCAGCCTGTAAGACATCATTTTCTTTCTAGATTTCCTGATATCCCAAACTTCAGTATCTCCCCACTGAGATGCTCCATGCCTTGTCATGTTTATACTTTCAAATCGTTAATGGAACTTGGAAGTTTGTGCTCAATTCTAAATTTCCTTCAAGACTGTAAAGTCTACGAAAAGAAAAAGAAGCATATTGAATTTGTCTCCTGTCTTGGCCAGTGCCCTTTTCAGTGTCTAGCAGTTAGTGAATTATGCATAAATATGTACTTAAAGAGCAAACAAGTTTTAAAACTGATAAAAATACAAAATAATGATATAAGGAAAATAGAGGGAGTATCTATAAATACATATTTGAGTGTAAATAAATGCTGTAAGTGACCCTTTAACAGTAAAAAAGATTGTCACTAGTTTCAGCCAAAGAAAACTCAATGACACATCTGATAATGGCTTCTCCTCTGTCCTTAATCTCTTCTATTTGATGCAAACAGTGATATCAAGCTAGCCTTTCAAAGGCATTCAGAGTAAGAGACCTAGATCTCAATTATTTAACCCCATCAACAGAATACACCCTTATGTGAGTCATCCAGAAATGAAACCACTTATGCAAATGACCACCGGTTATTTTTATATGACTCGTCCCTGCCTAGGCCCCGCACTATTTACCTCTGTGACCTATTCAATGGCTTGTATCTTACAGCTTCGACAATGTGATATTTTTTTATAATATCAGCAGAAGTTACTAAAAAGAGAATGATCTTTTTGGAGAAGAATAATTATAAATTTTAACAAGAGTCTGAGTTATTATAAAGTGGGTATAAATGCAGAAGAGGAAAGGTGGTGTAGCTCTTCATCATATAGGGAGATGAATTTGAAAATCTCCAGATAACAGAAAAGAGGATGAGGGAAGAGAGAAGAGAAGAAAATGGCAGCCTAGGAAATAATAGCAGAATGACTACTGGCTGATGTGATTCTTCCCAACTTTGGCTGCTAGAATTCTGTGAAATATAGTTTACTCTCATATACTAGAAACTGAATACTTTTATTATGATGGTGGTGAGTGCCAGTTATGAAGAAGGGGTTAAATTATATGTTGTAAAGAAATAGTGTGAGACAGAAGCAAAGTTCAAGGTGTGTCTAAGAGGTAGAAGGACCTAAAGTGTACACCTCCCTATGCCACATCTCATGTACTCCTGGCTTGAATTAACAGGTATCTGGATCAGAACCTCAGCCTCTCTAATCCACGGAATCCCCCTAGAGTATGAAAGCCCGGGCAACTTTAAGCAAATGTTTAGGGTTATCGGAATAGAACCAAAATATGTGACAATGATCATACTGCTGGGCAGATCATAAGAATCAGTACTAACTCTGACCTTTTTAGTCAGTGTGGACATTCCAGGCACTGACTGCTGAGTGATCCACCTCTATGCATGAACAATTCTCTGAACTGAGCAACATGAAGGTCACTTTTCGGGTGGGGCATGTGTGATGTGAGGTGCCCCTTCTCAGAGGACTCACAGCCTGGTAGTGAACCAAAGGCCCGAACAGAAGTAATTGCAACACAGTCACAGTGTAGAATTTTCTAAGACTCCCGTGGATCACTTAAAGAGTACAGATAGATTGGTGGGAATGACAGAGAGAGAGAAAGGGCAATGAGATGTAAGAGGAAGAAGGAAGGAAAAGTGGGACTGAGGAAGGGGAGAAAGAAGTAAAATCCGGGACATACAGTGATCACAGAAAATTTTGGAGTACATAGATTAATGTAAATAGATGTGAACTGGATTTCAAATGAGGCAATCCTGAATGCAAGCTTTTTCACACATTAATCATATGTGCTCTTGGATTATCTAACTTCTAAATTCCCAGACATCTTGTAAGTAAAATGGGAATAATACCTACCTTGTATGGTTGTTAGTAGGATTAATATGGCTAATAAATGCAAATATTGGCACAGACCTTAAGAAAATTACCTGTGATACTTATTTAATTGTGTGTATTCAATATGATTAGGTCCTAAATTTCTTTCTTTTTTTTTTTTAGGTCCTAAATTTCATCAAATAACTCTGTATATCTAGAAAACTATCATGTTTTTTTCTTCTTAGTTCTATTTATGTGATGAGTTGTATTAATAGCTATCATTTTTAGTTTCTTTTTATTAGCATATTTTGTGATACATAGTAATTACATTCATCCTGGGGAATTGATGAATATGCATATTGCATCTTCATCATTTTTATGATTAATCATTTTCATCAGGTCTATTTTCCTACAAATTACTCACATTTATTCCTTTTTAAGGCTGAGTAGTACTCTGTTTTATATATATATATATATATTATATATATATATCATATTTTCTTCATTCATCTGTTGATGGGCTTATAGGATGCTTCAAAGATTTAGCTACTATAAAAAATGATTTAGATACTATGAATTGCAAAGATTTAGCTACTGTGCTGCTGTGAAACAGGGATGTATTAATAGATTTCTTAATATTGAATTAATATTTAATATTATATTTTTGGAGTAAACATTAATTGGTGGCTGCTATAGATCAAGACAGTCCCACAAAGCCTGCAGGTGCTCATAGATGAGGATTTTGAAGAGTGGTTGAATTGTGGAGGCACTCTAGCTGACTTGATGTTGGGGTGTGGAGCCTGGTGTGGGGCAGGTCTCTGGGGGCAGGACTTGGATGTGTTTCTCTCCCTTACAAATTTCCTCCTTTTCTCTCTGCTTCCTGACCAATACACCATGTGCAGTTTCCCTCCACCCAAGCCTTTTCATCACACTGTGTCTGTGTTTGGCCTGCAGAACATGAACTGAAACTTCTGAACTGTGAGCCAAAATAAATCTCTCTTTAAGTGGAGATGTTAGGTATTTGTCCCAATAGCAAAGAAAGTAACTAAGAGAGTGGTGATATTTACACTTTGCACTGATTTTATAAGCAACATTGATCTATACTTTTAGTTTTTGATATGACCTGTGGTAGTTATGGTAACTGTCATTATAAAATGAATTTAGAAGGTTCCCATATGTTTTTGTAGGCTGAAATTATTTAAGTAGCATGGAAATGGTCTGATTTTTAAATATTTGATACATTTCTAATTCAAAACTGTCTAACGGTGTGATTTTGTGTAAGGAATTCTACTTCTGCCACTTTTATTAAGATAATTAGTCTGTTTGGATTTTTTACATCTACAAAGGTCAATTTTGGTAAGTTGTAGTTTTCTTTAAAAAGTTTCAATTTTATATGATTTTAAGAATCACTCCATAGAATCATTCAAAGTGGTCCCTTGATTTTTTTTTTTAATAATTATTTCTCCCTTACTACTAGTGCTTTACATGGATTTTCTGCCTTCAATTTTTTGCTTAGTTTTTAAAATGTCTTTTTATTCATTTTTAAAAATGCACCACATCTGGATTCATTATTCCTACTTCTGTTTTCTATTTCATTATACTCCTTTTACCTTTATTCTCTTCTTTTGCTTTCTTTTCTACTTTGCTGTAGGTTTTAAAGATGTTTTTAAGTTGTAGTTTACACATTTAAGTTCATTTCTTAAATTTTATCAATATTTTTCATTGTATGATTTTTCTCTGCCAAATACTTTCACTTTATTCTATAGATTTTCCATATTATATTTTCACGGCTAGGTTTCAAATAATTCCATAACTTTTGTCAGTATTTTTAAAAACCCATTTAAAGTTTTTGACAGAGAAAGCATTTTAAAACTTCTAATATAGGTCTAAATGTCTAGTCTATGGAATTCATTGAGGAGTGTGCATATATATGAGCATGTGTGTATACATGAGTAATCTAAATATTGAGAAAATGCATGAGTATTCTATGCATACTAAAAATAATTTCAATTCTGAATTATTAAGTTTCAGATACCTATTTTCTTGATTGTAGAGTTGAGGACTTTAAATATTTTTGAATGTTTTAAATTTTATATGTCCTGGATTGAGCTATGGCAGATACTGCTATGAATTTCGGTTCTTTGCTATTGTGAGAATTTCAACACTAAAACCAGGAAAGTCTCAGGCAAATTGGACATGTTAATCATTCTATCAAAATTATATTGTTTCTGAGATAAAACTATGATTTCTGATTTATTTCATTTTTGATAACAGCTTTGTGGAGGTATAATTTACATAGCAAACAATTCATCCACTTAAATTATAGAATTCAATAGTTTTTATTTTATTCACAGTATTTTGTAGCCATCAGTGCAATAAATTATCCACACAATGGAATATTATTTGGCAGTAAAGGGGACTTAAATGCTGATATATCCCATAAGATGGATGTCTTCAAAACATTATGCTAAGTGAAAGAAAGAAGTCACAAAAGAGAACATATTATATGATTCTGTTGACATGAAATATACAGAATAGATGAAGTGAATCTACAGAGACAAATAAGACATTAGTGGTTGCCAAGGACTAGGGAAATCCAAATTGGGTGCAAAGGGAGATGCAGTTGTTTTTGGAGTGGTGAAAATGTGATCTGATTTATTTTTACTCAAATGGTATATATTCTTACTTTTTATTTTATTATTGACATATATCTCACAGTTTAATTTTACTTTTGTCCCATCTCTATCTCTTTTGTGGGGCAGAACCTAGAATTTTCAGAGAAGATTTTTTAAATAGGTGAATTATTCCCATGACATTGATTTATATGGCTGTTATAGTTGGACTTTGTTTTATTATTTTATAATTGTCTACATTTTATACACATGATCTTTCACTATTGGTTTACTACTGTGAATAACACTGAAGTTCGTAGTAATATCTTTTTCATCTACCTACATCTCAGCAATCGAACTTAAGCATCTCTTTTCCGAGTTAAAAAAAAATCGGGCAATCATAAACTGAAACTATTTTTTACATACTCTACCCATTCTGTCCCCACTTTAAAAATAGTGCTGTACCTACAATTTCAGAGCACATGGCCCTGGGAGCCTACACTTTTTTCCTTCTAGCCATCACTTCCACTCAGTTCCTCAGGCAGATATATATTTAACGCTTGCCACCAGGCCCTCTGTCAATGTCTCACCAGTCATTTTCATTCTCTGGTAGTGTGCTCAGCAAAGGCTCCTGGGAACAATATTTCCTGAGTACTTGCTTGTTGATAGCAGTTTGTCTGTAGTCTTTATACTTGAAAGTAAGTTTGGCTGGGTTTATAATATATGGCTCATATTTTCTTTCCTTGAGTATCTTAAATATGTCACTCCATTGTCTCCTGACATAAAGCATTGCTGTCAAAAAGTCTGATGACAATCGGATTTTCTACTTTAAGTAACTTGGGCCTTTTGCCTTAGAGCCAAAAAAATATTGTTTAGAATGTTTCAGTATTGGTCATTAGCGGTCATTTTTCTCAAGTACATGGTGTTCCTTTGCAGTCATTATGTGGTTTTGAATTTTTTCTTTGCTTCTAATATTAGGAAAGTTGATTTAAAAAGCTATTTGTATGAATTTTATACTACTGCTTTGGAATTCTTTGTGAACATGATATATGATACATGATATGATATAATATGATAGTTGGTCTTTGCCTAACTTCAATTTTTGCCACTTTCTCTTAAATCTTATCTCTTTTCTCATTTGTTTTGATGTTTAGAATTTCACTCCTTTTTTACCCTTATCTCATAAGGCATCATCTATTGTATCAATTTACTCTTGCGATCTTTCCACTTTAATCCTTATTTCTGAAATAATTTTTGTTTCTAATTTACTTTATGTTTTATGATGTGATTTACTTGCACTTTTCTATTATTGTATTAATTTCTTTTAGTTCATTTTGAAATTTTAGTTTACAGTTACAACCTGTTCTGTGAGTGTGCTTTTATGATTTGTTTTCATTATCATATAGTAGATTGCCAATAAATATTTCATTCTCCATATTCTCACTTCTCTTTAGTAATCAATTTTTATGGGAATTAATTCTTCTCTGTTGTCAGTTCTTACATGAAATTAATTTTCTTGAGCTATTGGAAGACGAAGTTGGTCAAAACAGATTTTCTCATTTCAAGGCATTAAAGCATTCCCTTCTGTTGTGTGTTTAATAAAACCTTTTTACTTTCTGAGGTATCCTTGCTTTTCTCTCACTTTTCTCTTCCATGTATTTTGCCCTATTGTTGCTCCTCTGCCTAATTTGGATTGTTTCCTGCCAATACTCATCCATTAGAAGTTCATCCTAGAATGAAGTTTAGCTAGATCTTTGTGAGAATTCACTGGGGTCAGACTATTCTGGGCCCAGTGAACATTTCTGAGGATTGCTGAACTGCAGTGCATGTGGCAGTGCACAGAAAAGCAGAAGAAAATGGTTCTACACTCAAGTCCTTCTGCCTGGTTCCCATTGAGAACCTAGCTCTTTTTCTTCTAGGGACATTGGAAAAACTATTGAACTCTGTCTCTTCCCTTGCAAAATCTAGTGCCACGAGATCTCGAAGTAATGGTGCACTGTCCTTGCTTGTTCATAACTTAAGACTTGGAAAATATCTTGACAAGTAAGGTTCTAGTTTTGCTTATTTTTTGGTATTGTTTTTAGATAGATGCTGTCAATAAGATTCAGTTTTAATACTCTGGTTCTCTTTGTTAATGGGAGATAAAAGCTATCTCATCAGTGTCATCTTCCCAAAATTTGCTGTATTGCCTTCTGGAGTGATCTTTAGAAGACTCACTTACAGTGACAGCCAACATATGCAATTGCTACATCTCCATGAATTATCACTGCATGTGTGTTAAAGGTCTCTGCCTCATTTGTTGCAGACTCTGTCACATGACCTCTATAAACCTCTATAAACATGCACAAATAATGTTTCTTGAGGTTATTTTAGACAAATATGTCTTACTAAAGCCCTATTTTATTGTTGAAAATAAACTATTAAGAGGATTTGTGTAATGGCAAAAATATAAATAGACTTCTTCTTTTGGAGGTCTATGATTTAGAGAAAATAGAATCACCTGTATGCAGTGTAGTCATTGTAAAGAATGGAAGTCTTAAGACAGAAGTCAAAATATACAGAGAAACAAAATAATATCAGTTTGTATTTTTCACATCAAGACACACACCAAGTCACACATCTGCCTACCAAAGGATTGTTGAGAAATAGGGAGTTTACTGAACATGGACAGAAAGAGACTATGACGTCACCACATACCTCACCTCACAAGGAAACTTCCTCAACCATCCCTCAATCTGCACCCTTTCCTCAGTTATAGAACAGTTCTCACATCAGCCCTCACCATCAATGCCACCATCTTTGTTTTTAGTCTCTCTCCCATAGCCCTTCTGACTCCCTCACCCCTTTTCAGATATGTTTTCTCTGTTTTCCCATCCCTTCCTCATGGGAATGTATGTAGCTGTCTCTCAGCCCAGCTCTCCTGTTTTGCATCACTACCCATAGTGATTAATTTTATGTGTCAACTTGACTTGGCCAAGGAATATGAAGACAGCAAATTAAACATTATTTCTCGGATTGTCTATGAGACTTTTCCCAGAAAATATTAACATTTGAGTGAGTGGGCTGCTGATGAGTAGGTGGCCTTTCCCAGTGTGAGTAGGCATTATCCACTCCAAAGAGGACCTGCCTGACCACCTGAGATGAAGTGTGGATTTCATCCTGTCTTTGTGCTCCTTCCTGGTCTCGGGCTTTCTAACCTGCTCTGCAATCTAAAGCATCAGGTCTATGGCTCTCAGGGCTTCAAACATCACAGCTTTCCTAGGTATCCTGTTGTAGATGACAGATAGTGGGACTTCTTAGACTCCATAATTGTGCGAGTTAATACCTTATAATAAATCTTCTTGTAGAGGTACAGATACATCCTACTTTTTCTAATCCTCTAGAGAACTCTGAGTAATATACTGTTCACATTTCTAATCAGCCAATTAAATGTTCTTGCCCAGAATCCGTTCCCTTATAAAAGAAAAGAGGAAGAGAAGATTGTAAATAGCACACAGAGCTATTCTCAACTCAGAGTCCACAGGATTTTTATTTTTGTGGATCAGATTTCGTACAAGTAAGAGTTTGCTTCAAGATACTTGCTAACCCTTCCTCATTAGTCAGTCAGAACAAGTGTTAAAATACATCCTTTGATTGCTATCAATGTAGTTGGATTTTTGCTGAACTGAAGGCAGGGAATAAAACATACTGTTAATTGCTGTCATTGCAACTTTTATATTGTAACCAGATGGGCATGGAAACAAAGGGTGCCAGGAGGCACAAACAATCAGGAATCAGAGTACCCTGATTTAGAACTATAATCCTGAGGTTAGATCCACTTTATTGGTCTAAAGAACAAAAGCAAACATGCCATAATTAATAATCAGAAGAGATATTTTGTGTGTGTGTATGTGCACACGCATGTGTATGTTAGAGAGAGAGAGAGATAGAGCAAGAAAACACATTTGCTAATGGGTGTGTGACAGTGAGCAGCTGATAAATTTACGCAGGTATTTCTGGCCCCTATAACAAAGCATTGTATAGAGAAGTGATGGAAGTCAATACTTCAGTGTGAGAAAGAATGGCCTGATCCTGGAAGGAAAATGAACATTTTTTGCATCATCTAACAGCTGCTGGATTGATTTCTCATGTTCCCTTATAATTTTGAAGCAATTTTTCTTTTCCTGGTTACTAATTGCAATCTTATCTTCTATATCTGAAATTCTGTCCTCACATTGGCTCATTCTGCTGTGTAGACTTTCAGTGGAGTTTTTCATGTCCTGGAAATCTATTTGCATCTGTTTTATGGATTCCACTTGTTTCTTATGTTGGGATTCCATCATGTTCCTCAACTCCTATCTAGATTTATTAATCATGTCTTGCACTAGGAGCACAATTTCTCCTGTTATCTGAGAAATTATTTCTGATTTCATTTTTTCCAGATCCCCTTTTGTTGCCAGTTCAGTGGGTCCAGGTTGAGTATCAGCATGTTCCATCTCATTTCCTTTTGGGGTTGCTGTAGGTGATCTGGAAGTCTGGTTTTGAGACTTATTTACGTGTTTTCTCATTTGGACTGGGGAGGGGGGTTGTTAGCGCCTGCATGGATTACCTCCTCTGAGCTAGGTGAAGTGGGACAGGGGCCAGGAGCAGCAGTAGGGATGGTGGCCCAAAAGCCCTTTCCTGTGGGCTGGGAGCAGCCGAGGGGATGGTGGCCAGGAAACCCCTTCCTCTGGACCAGGAGCAGTGGGATGGTGGCTCAGAAGCCCCTCCCTCTGGGCCAGGAGTGGTGGGAGGGATGGTGGGCCGGAAGCCCCTTCCTCTGGGCCAGGAGCAGCGGGACAGAAGTTGGCCCAAAATCCCTTTCCTCTGGGCTGGGAGCAGTGGGAGGGATGGTGACTGGGAAGCCCCTTCCTCTGGACCAGGAGCAGTGGGACAACGGCTCAGAAGTCCCTACCTCTGGGCCAGGAACAGTGGGACTCAGTACCTTGGTCTGGTGGTCTGGTGTCCTCTGCGTCTTTGTAGTGTGGAATCAGGTGGCTGCCTGTCTGCAGCGGGGTGATTCGGTGTCTTCTGCACGACTCAGGACCTCGGTAGGGCGTGCACAGACCTGCCTGTCTGCAGCGGGCTAATTCGGCCTGTGTTCCGCGCGACTGGGGACCTTGGTAGGGTGTAGGCAGACCTGCCTGTCTGCAGAAGGGTGGTTCGGTGTCTTCCGAGTGACTCAGGACCTCGGTAGGGCATGCTGGAAAATGAACATTTATAAAGACACATTCAACTATGTTTTAATTACTTCCTCTCAACAATTCATTATTAGCCTCTTTGTGAAGATGACTAAAATGAGGCTCAGAGAAATGAGATGATCTGCCCAAAGTTATACAACTAAAAAAACTTCCTTGACTCAATCTCATGGTCTATCCACATCCCAGAAGTGTTTCCAGGGTCCTCCCTATCCATCAACAGCTCCAAATGTCAATAGAGAGCCAGGCTCAGAGTGCAAAGGGAGCCAACATTGATGGCAGCTCCCCCTGCACATCTCTCCCTAACCAGCAAGTGCTCCACCACGCTGCACCCTTCAGAGTCCACAGTTCCAAGGTTAACCATACTAGCTCAGCCCATCCATTTGGAAGAAGCAAGCAAGAGGCCTGCAGGCGCTTTCTCCCTAGCCAGCCTCTGCAGCCTAATCTGCTCTGTCCTAATGCTGGGATGGAGCCCTGCCCCCTGCCCCGGCCAGGCTTGCCACTGAGGAGAGCAGCACAGCTGGAAAAATAGATAGGTCTTTCTAACCCTTTCATGCGTGTGCCGTGGGGCCAGGTAGCTCTATAAATATGGTAATGGCTTCTCAAGCATGCCCAGACTGGAAATGAGATGGAGAGGCTAGAGAAAGGCTGTTCCCACCGATAACCACTGTGGCAGCTTTGCCAGAGGAGAGAGTGACTCTGAGCTTCAGGTCAAATTAACTCTCCCCTCACCCTTGAGTAGATCCCCTCTCCTCCTCCTCCTTCCTACCATATTAATCGCCCGTACCCACCTGTTCCCTGATTACACTGATGACATCCAAGGAGGGAAGGCGGCAAGCAGCAGCTCATGTTTAGTCTATTACCAAGAGGCCCAGACTTGTGATAAAAAAAAAATACACCAGCAACAACATAGCTACATTGATGTGTACAATAGAGAACCAGCTTGACACTTCACTGCCGAGGTCCTACGGAGAAAATGACAGCTACAATAAAAAGCCATGCACCTGCTCGGCCTAAACAAACAGCTCCTTGCTCCAGAATGCTCTATCTGTAACCAGCTTTTCTCCAGCTTTCCTTACCTAAGGGTTGGACAGCCCCCAGCACCCCCAAACGCCATGCAAATACAATCTGTGGAAAACGGGAACCAGGATTCTAGAGAGACTGTAGACAAAGTCTTCACACTGGTCTAAACCTCAGTCTCCTTTTTCCTGTCAGATGAAGTGAGAATGCCTTACTTTCGGAGGTTACATAACCATTTTCAACTTTTAGTTGATCCCTCTCATCCCTCAAACTCTCTGCTTCTTGCTAGCATGACCATTTTCTCTCTCAGGTAACAGCTTGTCAGAAAAATGCTTTTTGTTTGGTTGTTTTTGCAGTACTTGGCCTTCCCACTGAGGTACCCACCCAGCCCTTTTAATTCTTTATTTTGAGACAGAGTGTCTCTAAGTAGCTCAGTGGGCCAGTCTGGTCTCAAATTGTGATCCTCCTGACTCTACCTCCCAGGGTACTGAAATTACAGGTGTGTACCAGTATGCCTGGCTCAGAATAATTCTTTTATATGTATAAACTACATCCCAAACAGAGTTTTAATGGGTAAAATCATGACTCTGATACAAATATAATAGTATGCTAATGGAATAATCATTTAACTCATTAATAAGTGATGAAATTGGTAAGGTATTATACACCAGGTCAAAGGGGAATTTAAGAAGTAAAAACATGTAGGGACTCAGCAGTGTGGAAGTGAACGTACTAACATATGCAAGCCTTGCTTCTAAATGGGAAGTCAGGAAATGAGGAGGTGGAGGAAATTAAGAGTATCTCTAATGGAAAAATTTCACCTCTATGGACTGATATTGTCTGCATTCCTCTCAGTTTTCCTCAACACTCAGAGCTGTTTCATAGCTCAAAGGCAGTGAAAAGTGATGATCATATAGAATCACGTAGCAAGAGTCCACTAGAAGTTGTTTAGAATTCCTTCCGAATCTAGTATTCATCTTTTTAGCCATTTCAAAGTTTTCTATTTTTTTAATAATTTTTCCTGATAAAACACATGGATAAAAAAAGAGAAAACTAATTATATGAGAACACACTTATTAAAATAACTTAAAATTTTATAGTATAGGATTTGCCTCCATTATTAACAAATTAATTAACATGATATTTCAACAGTGAATGTTTCGAAGGAATTATATAGAACAAAAATATTTCAGAATGTCTGTAGTGACTATAATGTGAGATAAAAATATCTGTCATTTCTGTGACAACTCACAGTTATTGCTCAAAGCAGTATAATTTGTTACTTACATTCATAGTGGAAAGAAGTACATTTCATATAGAAACTGGTAAAAATAAAGGAGCATTTTCCCCCCATTTAAATTCCTGGATAGGGCTGGGGATTTAGCTCAGAGGTTCCTCCACCTGCCTTGCAAGTGCAAGGTCCAGAGTTCAATCCCAGGTACCAAATAAATAAATAAAATTCCTGGATATTCACAGCCTAAACGAATTCATATCATGAACCTCAGAGTTTGATAAAGAATTCTTGCTAAATTCTAATGTTAAGATTAGAAAAAATATTAAAACCAATGACTTGATCTAAAGGAGGAAGAAAGATGAGAAGTGAAGCAAAGAGAGCAAGTTACATATTACTGAGGAATGGGTCCCTGGCTCTTTCATGCCCAACAGTAACCAAGAAATTAGAGAGCCCAGCATAGGTTTAAGGATCAGAAAACAGATGGTAAGCATGTTCCTATTTCATGAGTAGAAAGGCAGAAGTTTACAAGACCCTGGAGTCTGGGGCAGGAAGACCAAGACCATTTCGAGCTACCAAAAATCAAAACTGTTTTTTGGTGGATCATACTAATGAGGTATAAAGAGACGACCAAGTCAGAGAGGTCTGTGGTTAAAAGAAATGGGAGATTCCACAGTGACCTGGTAAGTTTGCACTATGTAGTAGACCTCTGGCTTAAAATAGAAATTGCATCAAATTATAAGAAGGAAAAGATGTTTTACATCTTGCACCCTCACGTTTGTGGAACAAATATTTTTACTCAAATCTAAATCTTCTTCCTCATCTCACCTCCACTTCACTAATCAAAAGTCCTTTCTCTGGGATTCAAGGCCCTTCAGGTTCTGGCTCAGCGCAGTCTCCTAGTCTCTCTGCTCACCCCTTTTCCCTGCATGCCCCATCAAGCCCACTGTTTCACAAGCCACTTGGTTCTCCGACACTTCCATGGTTTGAAATGCAGCATCCTCTCAGCCTCCAGTGACACCCCAACTTATTATCAACACTTTCAACATTTCCGTGAAGATTTCATTTTCCTTGAGAAATACCATTTTCTCTGACTCAGAATGCTTTTTCCACCCTCCTCCTCCTCCTCCAATCTATTGAATCCCTATTTATCCTTCATGACCTCACTCCTCCAGCCTAACATAGGTTTAGGATCTGAAAACTAATAGCCTGCTCCTATGGCTTAGATGAAAAGGTAGAAAACTTCTTTTGTGAAACTGTCCAAGGCCTCTCCCCTTGAGGTATTTCTCCCAACTCTGGACCCTAAAATAAACATAATCCTCCACACCTATAGGCTCCACATCTGTGGATTCAATCAACATGGATCAAAACTACTTTTTGAAAAAAACTGTACCTATTCTGAATGAGTGAGGATTTTTCTTATCATTCCCCAACCAATATAGTATAACAACTATTTACATACCTCATATTAGGTATTATAAACAACCTACAGGAGATTTAAAGTATAGGGAGGATTACATAGGTTATAGGTAAATATGATGTCATTTGATGTGATGAGCTTGCATGCTTAAGAATTTTGGTTTCCTGAAGGGTCATTTACCGTGAATGAGGAAGAAGGGTGGAACCAAAGAGGAAGAGGAGGAGCACGTGGAGGAGAAGAGAAATAATCATTTATATTATACTTACTCTGCACCAGGCATTGCATCAAGTAGCAACATGATCAGGCTTCAGAACTATTAATCAACAGAGCTGGGATTCAAACTTAGGCTATGATTCGGAGGCCCCAAGCTCTTGATGGTGGCATGTTAGTGTCCCCTCTATATAGTACTTTTCCACTATATTCATCTATATATCTATTGCTCCACTATCTTAGTCACTTTCCTCATTGCTGGGACACAGTACTTAAACAAAGTTTACTTTGGCTTTCCAGTCCATACTTGGCTGGTTTCAAGGCAGGGCAGCATGACAGAGGTGCATGACAGAGGGGAGCTGTTCATGTCATTGCAATGGGGAAGCAGAGACAGTGAAGGAGTCAGAGAGGAAGGGAGATAGACCTTTCTAAGCCACACCCCCAGTGACCTGCCTCTTCTGACCAACTCCACATACCAATATTAATTTAGCTATTAACTCATCAGTGGGCTAATTCATTGATGATTATCATGCTCCATGATCCAATCACCTCCCAAGAGACTCACCAGTGATCACATGATGCTTTGGAAGCCATCTAGATGCAAACCATAACATCCTCTTAGCACTGAGAAGGGGAACAAGTGTCTTTTATTTTGTACACTTAGTATCTAATAGCATGCTTAATCACTCAGAGAACTTTTCAACAAAAGCATCATACAAGCATCCATGAATACCTTTTGAGGGATCAAGTTTTGTCTTAGCAGTTTGAGCAGCTCAGACATAGTCCCTGCCCTTCTGTAACATATAATGTAGCGATGATACAGACACTAAACAAAAAATATAACAAAAACGCTTATAATTACAAATTGCCGCAAGTTTTAATAAGAAAACATGGTGCTAAAAAAATTGAGAATGGCCTAATTTAGCAGGCTAAAGTGTCTGGGGCTAACCTCTCTGAGGAAGTTACACTGCAGTCAAGACCTAAAGGATAAACAAAAGCTGCTAAGCAAAAGGAGAGCGCAGAAATAGCATTACAAGCAGAAGAGGCAGACTATGTGAAGATCCTGAGCAAAGAAGCTGTTTGGCAGACTAGAGGAAGGGAAAGGCAGGTTCAACTCAAGGTGCATAAGAAAGCAATGAGGCTAAAGGAGTTGAAAACATCCAGACAATGCAGGCGCTGCATTCATTCATTCGTTCCAGAAATGTTTATTAGATGGTTACTAAGCACCCCGCCCCCAGTACCTGAGTTATAATGGCCTATCCAAACAGACACAGCTCCTGCCTCATGAGTGTGTGCGGTCTAGCGGAGAGACAAACAATGCACTAATAATCCCACAGATTAATAAATGATGACAAGTATATGTGAGATAGCCTGGAGACAGAAAAGGAGGTCAGGAGATGTGTTACAGATTAAATTGTGTCACCCTAAAAGTTATGTTGAAGTCCTAACTACCAGTTCTTGTGAATGTGACTAAATTCAGAAATAAGGTTTCTGTAGATGTTATAAAAGGGAGAATGAGGTCAATTAGACCCTATCTGACATACATCCTTATAAAAATAGAAGAGACACTACACAGGAGGGTAGAACTCCATGTACTGTGGAAACAGAGATTAAAGTGCTACATCTGCAAGCCAGAGAATGTCAAAGATCACCAGGAAGCTGCCATAATCTAGGAAGAGGTAAGGAAGGATTTGGCCCTACCTTGATTCTGGATTTCCAAATCTGCAAGAAATAAATTTGTGTTATTTTAAGTCACACAGTTTGTAGCATTTTGTTAATACAACTTTAACAAGCTAGTATAAAAGTTTTCCTGAAAGAAATGACATTTGAATAAATTCTGTATTTCCAACAGGAAACAGCAGGGATCTATTTGCCCAACAGATATTGGGATGTCCTGACCAGAGGACTTAAAATATTTTCTTTACCTTTTTCCAGTTTTTCAAAGTCTGGAGACTTCACAAAGACATCCTAAAGCCCAGCTTCTCTAAAAAGATATGCAACCAGGAGCTAAAGGTAAGTGGCAGCTGCCTCCTCCAAAGGCATACGTGTTCTCAGATTGTTCTACTTCCCAGCACTCTTACACCAGGCCCCTTACATTCCTCACATTTCCCGCCTGGCATCTGTGGCATCAGAAATGCATGAATAAGTTCTAAGATTTTAGGCGAAAAAGTTTAAACAGGAAGTCTCTGCAAATGTCCCCTGGAGCCTCAGTAAATGACATTGATTGTCACTCACCCTCCAGAGCCCTGGCCACTTGCCTGTGTCAGTAGCAGAGGAGGGGATGAAGCCGATCCCACTATCTTTAATTAAATCACCACTCCTCAGACATCCCCTTGGTCTGTAACTTATTACCATACCCTGGATCTCTTGCCCTTGCCGCCGAATTCCAATGTGATGGATCTTGAGTCCCCTATGTGTTCCACAACTTGCACTTTAAGTGGAAACGTTTACATTTTGATTGCCTAATATGTTTCTATCATTTTTCATCCACCAAGATGTCAGGACCCTGTACAGAACTTGATGAAGTAAACTAGTCTAGACTGCAGATCTTTCATCCACAAGACAAAGCTCAGGTCAAACTCAATATGTCCAAGAAACCTTCCTGGGTAGTATAATATGAACATTCCTACTCACCAGGGAAACTAAGTCAGAAAGATTTGGATATGAATTTCAGATTCACAATTTATTAGATGTCTAACCATGAGAAAATTATTTAGCCTCTCTGAGGTTTATTTGTAGGAAGGACATAAAATAGCCTATTGGTCAAGATTACCACAATGATTAAATGAGATAATCATATATAGAGTGCTTAACCAAAACTTAGCATGTAACAAGTACACTTTAAAGTTGGCTGTTGCCATTAATATAATTATTATTATTAGTTTTGTTGCTTTTTATTGTTGATATTACTATTATTATTAAAGTAATATTCTACTGTAATGCTCCAAATGGGATCTAAATGTCCAGTTGTATGAAGTGTAGGATCATAGTATGGAAAAGTTCAAGAAAAGACTATAGTAAGACTACTATGGAGAAGTGGGGAAATTACCCATCAAGTTCTATTTGAGTTAATTTCATCACGGTATGTGGTTTTTAGTGGGTTTCTCTGCAGGGCATTTACTTTGTAGAGAAGCTGGAACTGTTTGGCACTAATTTGAGTCAAAAGAAAAATCAAATATTACAAAAGGGCCCTCACTGGCCACAGGGCATTTGGAATAGCCAAGAGATACACAAAAGTTGTGATCAATGACTTGAACCAAAAATACTGGAGGATGAAACTGGCATAAACAAGACAACATGATAGACATCCTTCATTTGGAATGCCACCTTAGGCTGATGGTGATATAAACAGATAGGGCTTCCACATAATAATGATCAAGTTGACAGATACTCTCCCCCTAGGAATTTGCATAGCCTGTTTTTTGATTTAGTTGGAAAACAAGTAGAGATTTTTACCATTTCTTTTATGGTTATGATTTTCCACCAAAGGACTGCAATTCATCCATGTAAAAGAAGGAGTTGTGTTAGAATGTTGAATAGTCTTAAACATGAACAGATCAAATGACACAAGCTAGAGTCTTCTCTTTTACTTTATTAGGAACCATGTAATATTCCAAAGGAACAACTTGCTTCATGTCACTCCTCTGAAAGAGCAATGTCTAAATTCCTATGAAGGCTGCATGCTGCCCAGATATGGAGAAGACAAACGTATACTAATGGTAGACAGTAGCTAACAGAAGCTAAATTTTAAGTTTCCTATATAAGAAAAAAATCACTGCCACCCAAGGAATTGTCCCAGTCAACAACTTGGGCATCATGGTTGATTCATCTATTTTCTTCTTTTTATAAATTCCTTCCATTTACAAGGAGTAAATTTCAAGCTATTATTACTGAAACTCCTAAATGGTTCATGGCTACAAATTCTTTGTCATCACTTCTCCCACCCTGAGAAATGGACTCTAATTCCCCTTGAATCTAGGTCATCTTAATGGCTTGCCAACCAGACAAATGCAACCAAAATGGTACTCTGTAAATTTTGAGGCCGTCTTAAGAACCCTTCCTTGGAACACTTTCTCTCATGAATCCTTGAGAAGCTGCATAAACAACAACCCAGAACATGTCATCCTGCGAGAAATCCAAACTATGAGGAGAGGTCCTGGGGTATAAGGTGCTACTTGGAGATAGATAAAGACCATGAAGTGCTGAGGCACCAGGCTTAGGAGCAAACAAGGCATCTCAGAACAAGCTGGGCATGTGAATGAACAGGTCACCTCAGATGATGTCATGTGTATTCAAGATGCACTATCCAGTTATTCTTAAATCTATTACTCATAAAATTTCCATCAAAATTGGGTAGAGGGGGGTGAAAAAATAATTAAAATGAGTTACACAAGTGCACCCATTCCCCATGATGAATATAATCAAGATGTACTGCAAACATGGACTGATACAAATAAAAATTTTTAAAAATCAGGGCCAGGGATTTAGCTCAGTGGTTCTGCCACCTGCCTAGCAAGTGCAAGGTCCTGAGTTTGATCCCCAGTACCCCCCCCAAAAATTTAAAAATCAAATGATTGTTGCAAACCATTAAATTGTGACAAATTTTAAAATGCTGCAATAATTAATCTAAACAGAGAAGTTAACACACCTGATGAAAGTCACAAAGTAGAGTACAAATGAGCCTCAAATCCAAGCTGTATGATTCTAGGATCTGTGTTCTTAAGCATGGGCTCATACTGCATCCTTAAGTGGAGAATCTTTGTTATTAAGGTTAGGAACGTCAGATCACTCCAGACACCATGACATCAGGGACCAGAATGGGGCAGGGAGGAAGGAAAGGGGGGCCAAAGTCATCAAGAAGTTTCTGGTGTGATCAATACTTTTTCTAATTTCGTTATTAAAGGAAAAAAACCCTAAAAGCAGATGTCATTACCTCTGCCTTATTTTTAAAAGCATGTTGTTTCAGAATAACTTGCCACACTTTTGATCCAGGAAGTCACCAGGTTAAGTTTTAAACTCAGAGAGATTGGAGGAGACTTCATCTTTTTTGCAATGTTTCATAAATCTAAACAACAACGACGTTAACGCTTGTCCATTTTAGATGATGAGTAATAAGTGCTTCTTGCCTTTTTTCTGTATGTTTAAAAATTTCCAAAGTATAACAATTAAAAAAACCCTCCAAAGTCATCATGACTTTTGCCCTGGATCAATTGCTCACTGAACAATTTAGGGAACCGATTTCACAGATTTCAATGGTAGAATTCCCACTGGGAAAACATCTAGGCCCACAAGGCAAGCGTCAGCTGTAGGTAGGGCCTGAGCATATTAAGGTCAGGAGGGATTTATTCCACTACTACATCAGAAGACAAAAACTTTTAATTAAAAGACGGGAGAAAAAACCTCCCAGAGACTGAGCAGGGAGCCCACACTATCTGACAGTTTCAATTTTCACTTACAGCTTACTTTTGTGGATTGATATCTTTCCCTGTGCCTGCTGAAGAGAACCATTGACTTCCATAAATCACCTTCTAAAGTCACAGGCAATTGCTGTTTTAACCCCCGCCTTGACAGAAACCTTAGCAGCAGTGATAATAACAATTACTATTCATTGATCACTTGTGGCGTATCAGAATTTATGCAAAGTGCTTGCACCTACAATTCCACTTAACTCTGATAAAACCCTATAGGGTAGGGGCTATTAGTGTCCCTAATTTAAAAATAACTGAATTGAGTCTTGGAAAGTTAGCTTGAATCACTTAAAATCATAAGGCAAGTAAGTGACAGAGTGGAGATTAGAATCTCTGTTAACATCTGAACTCAAATGCTCATATTACAGAATAACCATCCTTGTTGGCTCAGATACAATGTCCATACTTTTTCTTTCTCACATTTTCTTAATCTTGAAGATAGCCAGTATTGTAAGTTATGTACATGGATATTATCTGTCCACTCCTCATTTCATAAAGACAGAAAGAGATTAACCCAGAAGAACCAGCCAGTCAAAAAACTACAATAACTGTTAACATTTACATCATGCTTACTGTGAACATCACACTGTCTGTACTACTTTAACTATATCATAATAATAAGCCTTATTAGTATCACTCCCATTTTAGAGATGATGAACTTGACACATAATTGGAATGGGTGCCTCAAAATGACACAACTATTAGATGAAAGCACAGAAATGTGACCCATTTTTCTGCCTCCTAGTCCATAGTTATTTCACTACTTTCACCATATCTTATACTGTATTTGCCCTTTCCATAAGAAAACAGAATCATGCTACCAGTCATGGGTTATTAAATTCAAGGTTGAAGATTTGATGTGGAAACGCTGGGATGTTTAGTTAATTAAAATAAGAGGATATTGGCATCAAGATTAAAGTGTAAGATTTAAGGAAATAATCACATTGAGGGATTGAACTTGCACCACTCTGACCAAGACAGTGGGTGCCTCTTAACCTTTTGCTCATAGGAAAGCTTACTTCCTTCAATGTATACCTGGCTTTGGTGCATACTACTGATGCTGTCATTAGAATTCCGGAAAATGTCCTGTAGGAGATGTGATGGGAGATAGCTTAAATACATCAGTTTTTAACATTTCTTAGCACCTAATGCATGCACAAGAACATGAGAGAATCAGAAAGGAGCCTTTCACTTGATCATTCAAAACTGAATAATTGATTGTCTCTAATTTCTCCCACATTACTGAGGCACAGAGAAGCCTGGTCCATTCTCTACATGTGAAAGGTGGAAAAGCTGCCTGTAGACTCACTCATAGATCTCTATATGTCAGATGTGAAGTGTGCAGGCAGATAACAAGGGCACAGAAGAGCCACCTACATCCCTGAGTCTGAAAAGACTTCAGAGAAGAGAGACAAACTGAGCTGGGGCCTGCATGATATCAGGATTCTTTGCTTGCAAAGAAAAAAAATCAACTCTAGCTAATTCAGGAAGATAGCATAAAACAAACCATCAAAAATTACTGAAAGGATTTGGTCTTGAAAAGGGGGAAATGAGCTGCTCTGTGGACCTAGGAAGAAGGAATCAATGGACAGCTCTTCAGAACAAAGCTTGAGAGAACCTAATTCCAGCCATTTATCCATTGGGTCCCATGCTGTTTTTAAGATTCAGATTTCCAAAGAGTATCCAAATGACCCAACAGGCCAGGAGCCTGCTCTTTGATCTAAAGAGGATAAGATAGGTTTGGCAAAGCGAAACCTGGAGATCTTATCCCTAGGATGGGAAGAGATGCCGAGCAGACAAAACTAACAGTTGTCAATTGGGAAAATAACATTGAAAAGAAAATATATTTATTTCTCAGGACTGCTAATACAAAGTAGCACAAACCATGTGGCTTAAAGCAATATAAATTCTATTCTTCCATAGTTCTGGAGGTTTTACAGCTCAAATCAAGGTGTTGGCAGGGCATGCTCCCTTCAAAGTCTCTAAGGAATATTGATTCCTGTGTTTCCTAGCTGCTGGTGGCTGCCAGCAATTCTTGGTGTCCCTTGTCTTGTAGATGTGTCACTCTCATCATCTGTTCCTCTGTCATTGCATGGCTTTCTTTCCTGTGGGTGTTTCCTTGCTTCTCTCTGCCTTTAAAAGTACCAGTTATTTTACTGGAGCCTGCACTAAACCAGCATGATCTCATCTCCAAAGATCCCATTGCTAAATAAAGTCACATTCACAGAAGCCATGGGTTAAGATTAAAACATGTTTTTTAAAGGATACATTCAACATACAAACAACCAAGTAGGGAATTGGGACTAGTGGTTCTAAGATGGAAGTTCAGAAGCATTAAAGAATGAGAAATGCCTATGAAATAGGCATATGCACTGTTTAGCTGGAGATGAGTATCACAGGATAAAGGGAAGGAGGAGACACAGGTTGAATCCAGATTGCAAAGCATTTTTGTTGGCCCAACTACAACTCGACTACATGTTGTAGGCAGGAGGGAGGTGATCTGTGCATTAGAATTATCAATCTGGCTACATGGTGGAGATGGTGGAAGAGAATTCAGCAGAGTATGCACATTCCAGGAGCAATTCCAATTCCAGGCAGACTGGAAATGTTTGTGTCCAGCTGGACTTCATGACTTGCGTTCAATCCCTCCAGCTCCTCCCCTGTGCCTCCTCTTGCTGGGGGTCCTTTACAACTCCCCACCCTGTCCCATTAACATGCATCTTTCTTTCTTCTCCTCATTGGTAACCTACTTTTCCAGATTAACCCTTTTTTGTCTGCTAACATTAACCTTTAAAGTAACATAGATTGTTGGTTCTCTAATCTAATCTTTCTGGCCATCTATTCAGTCTCTTTTTCTCCAGGACTCTATGTATTGTATTTATCTGAAAAGTACTTGAAAGAAATGGATGTCATAAAACAAAGGAGGCAAAGAGAAAAATGCCTTTGGTGTACATTCTGTACATCTCATCAGTCAGTCCTAATCTCTCTCTCTCTCTCTCTTTCTCTTCTCACTCAGACAGGTGTCAGATTGAAATCAAGTCAAGATTTAACCTCCAGTTTCCCAAAGATGTAGAGTAGGTCAAAGCCAAATAAATGTGCACGTCTTGAAAATATCATACAGAGGCTAATACTGAATTCTAAAAGTGAAAGGAATATAGTAACTGTTTAAAGAAAACATCCTTCATTTTACAAGTGAGGAAACTGAGGCTTGGGAAGATTTGAAAGCTTAACCCAGGTTGCTCCATGAGCTCCTTACAGAACTGAGCCTGGAGTGCTATTTGCATCTTTTACAACAGTTACAGTCTGTTCCAACCACAGTGAACCCTGTTCATTTCCTGGAGGGCCAGCTGCTCTCTTCCATGCTTTCCACCATTACCATCCTGGGCCTGTCCAGGATGATGAGCACATCACAGATTGGATATAACATCCTTCAAGAAGTCTTCCTGAGCCCACCAGGCTAGAAGTCTTCTCCCTCTGCAATGGCCTCTCTCCAAAACTCTTCCAGTAAACATTGCTAGTTTGACTGGCTCAGGGTTTCACTTGCCTGGAATAAACATGCATAAGAGTGTTGCCATGGATTTTTGAGTAACAATTGAACACAATCACCTTTTGCAAGCCTTTTTCTTTCTCAGACCTCAGGCTTTCCATCTCATAAACAAATGAGCTGGCCTCTAACTTTTTCTGAAGTGCTCGTAGATGTTTTATAAGAGGAGAATTATTTTAACTTGAGAAACAAATGAGTTAGAGTTAATCAGGCTTCTGTTTTGTAAGATCACTTCTCTAAACCCTGAATATGCTAATGTGCCCTAAAATGTTTCAAGGAGTTATGTTATTATTGGTATTAGTATAAGTAATATTATTTTTCTCTGCCTACTTTATATGAAATTTATACATCCTTATTGCTTACTATGTATCAGGTGCTATTTTAAGGGTATTATAAACATCAACTCATTTAATGATCTTAACCTAAATTATGTCTGGAATTTTATAGCTGAGAATACTAAGGCACTGAGAGGTTAAGAAATTTGTCAAAGATCACACAGCTGGAAAGTGGAAGAGGCAGAATTCAAATGCAAGCAAGATGGGCCCCAAGACCATGCTTTTAACCTCTTTTAACCTCTCTGATGAAAATAGTTGATGTTATATAAAGCACATAGAGCAGGAAAAGTCTTCAAAATCTCTGAAGTTTTTTACAATTTAGTTAGGAGTTTTGGTCACTGGTTTCAGAACTGTTACATCCACACTCATCATCATCAGCTGTGTGGCTGCTCCTCAACCAGCATCACTCCACCATTGTCAAGCATCCTCAATAACTATCTGCCCCATACGTGAGACTTGGCCCCTGAGCTTCCAAAATATGAAAGACCAAGACACAAATCAATGGAGAGCTGACCACCACAATTACCCCACCTGAAAATTTGGTTCATGCCTGCAGTCCACTGAGGTCCTGCCACACTTCCTGACTGATCAAACCAACAACACTAAAACACAGAAAGAAGATGGCAAGAAAGCCTTGGTGAGGAAAATGAAATACCTGCTCTCTGCTTCTGACATTTTCTTTTCTAGTTTTAAATTTTTTATGAGTACATGTGCACAGTACATAATGATTGCATTTTTCTAGGAAAGTTAGTACATGTACGTAACACATCTTACTTCTTTTTTAATCCTTCTTCCTTTTTCCCTCCCAACTCCTTCATCTTTTAATCCCCTTCCCATTTAAGAAATATCTATCTCCATATTTCCTATTATCTGTTTTTTATTTTGTTTATCTTTTCTATTCTGGGTTTCTCACATAAGAGAAGCCATATGATATTTAAGCTTATGTGTCTTGACTTATTTCACTTAACATTATGGACTCAAGGTGCATCTGTTTTCCTACAAATGACTCAAGTTTATCTTTCACATGGCAAAGTAGTACTCAATTGTGTATAAATACCACATTTTTCTTTATCCATTCATCTGCTAATAGACATACAGGTCACTCCCAAGCTATTATGAGTTGTGCTGCTATAAACATGGGTATGCATGTATCACTGTAATTGATGTCTTTATCTCTTTCAGGAAGATACCTAGAAGGGGAATACCTGCATCAAATGGAGTTCCTAGTTTTAGTTTTTTTAGGAATTCCACATTGATTTCCATTGTAGTTGTAATAGTTTTCATTTCCACCAACAGTGTAGAAGGGTTAGTTTTTCTCCACAGCTTCTGAAACAATTGTTATTATTTGATTTCTTGATGATTGCCTCTGACATTCTCATACAAAACTTGTCTTAGTCACTTTCCTCATCATTGAGACACAATACCAACAGCTGCAAGTTAAAGGAGGAAAGGTTTATTTTATCTCTAGGTTTTTAGGATTTTTAATCAATAGTCAACTGGATCAAAGGCAGGAAGAGTGTATGAGATAGCCTGCCACAGAGAAGTCCTATCCCTGAGCATATAATATAAGCATTTTATATATAAAACTGCACCTCTAGGTCCCAAAAGACACAAGTGTATCTCTTTATACAAAATTTACTCCATCTCTAAGAATGACCAACATCTTAACAGTTCCAGCATTGCTGAAGAATTCCAGTCCAGAATATGTTCTGAGACTTAAGGCAATCTCTGAGCTGTGTGCTCCTTTAAAAATAAAAAAAGAAAGTTAGACATTGTCAACATAAAATGGCACAGGGTAAACTTTCCAATTCTAAAAGTGATAAATAGAAAAAGAATGGAATGGAACAAATGCAAGATCAAAACCCAGCAGGAAAAACATTAAATCCTGTAGTTCCATGTTCAGCACCTGAAGGAAGTTTTGGGGAAATGTAGGCTCCAAAGTGCTTGAGTGGCCTTGCTTCTATGGCATTGCCTCTTGAAGCCCTCAAGGGCTCTCTCTTGTGTGGCTTCTATCACTTCCTGTGACTTTTCTTAGCAGACATTGCATATTTGTGGGATCTTCTGCTTTCTGAGTTCTCTACTGCACTTTTAATTTTACACCCACAGCTTCACACACTGCCATCTAAGAGGCACACTGTCTTGGCCTCCCAAGCCTTGCTCTGAAGTCAGGGTGGAAGTTTCCCAGACAGCACACCTCTTGTATTCTGCATGGTCATAAAACCACTACCACATAGATAATACAAAGTTCTGTCGTTAGCTCAAGCATTAGCTTGGACTATGGCTGTGGAGGCCTCCAAGTGCTTAGATAGCTGAGCACTGTCTAGGTAGCCTTTCTCAAGCAGGAATCTCTGGTACTCTCTTCTCAATGCAAATTCTTCCAAACAAGTTTATTTATTCCCTTTTAAAACCTTGAGCCTGGAAAGGGTAGGGTCTTGGGATTCCTGAGATGCCCTGAAGGTATCTTTTCTACTGATGTCATGCAAAGTACTTGGCTTTTTAAAAGGGTAATCTTTCCATCAAATACACTCTTCATGACCTGAAATGTTTAGGCACTTTCTTCTATTGAAGTTGTACACATTTTACATATTTTGACTCTAATATTTGCTTCTGATTTTAACTGCAGATATATCTAAAAGCAACTAGCACCACTCATACCACAGTCTCAACATTGGGCTACCTTAAAAATTCCTATACAGATTAATTATTCTACTTTCCTTAATCTTCATCGCCAGCAAAGTTTCTGGAGATAAGCAAAAAAGAGACAAATTTTTTGCCAAAGTGTAAGACACATGGTCTTGAATACAATCTCCAACAAAGTTCTTGTTTCTAAATGAAATTTCCTGAGTCTAGACTTGCTGTCTTGATGTCTATGAGCATTCTTGTCTTCTGAGCTCTGACAAGAACCTGGCACTGAGTGCAGGTTACATCAGCATTCTATGGCTTCTCTGGGTGTCATCTCCAGCCATTTGCAAACTCGTCCCACTGATGAGTCCCAAAGGCTTCTAAACTACATGGTTGTGTACTGTCACAACCACAACTCTACTTCTATGGTACTAAAATTTGTTTTAGTAACTTTCCTTGTCTCTGGGACATAATACCTGACACCAACAACTTGACACCTGATTTATTTTGGTTCATGGTTTCTAGAGGTTTTGATATGTAGTCAGCTGATCCCAAAGCTGATCTGTTAGAGGAAATTTCAAGGCAGGTCAGTATTTAGGCTGCAACACAAGTACTGGTTCCTACAGTTAGCCAGATTTGTGGTGAAAAGAGGAGACAGAAAGAAAATTAGACATTTTTGAAAAACTTAAATTTTTCCCATAAAAGAAACTACATGTTAAAATTAGGATCAAAGTATGTGTGGTTGCTGAAGAGATTAGTCCCATTAAAAAGAAGCCAAATACTTTGTACAGGGAGAAGAATAATGCTTTGGGGAGATCTTAAGAATCAACAGGCTTAAAATTGTAAAAGTGTAAGCATTTCATTTGAGAAGAGAGGGCCTGAGACCCCTGCTCAAGAATAGCCTCCTTGAAAATTGTTTCCTCAGGTTTCATTTCATTATGCTAGTCATCCAGAAACTCTTGAAGTCATGCTCCAAAGGGAACTGGCTACTACTTACACCATTGACAGACTGTGGCTTTTTCCATATGCCAAGTTGCTGGTTCTCAGGTATAAAGGATATAAAAGTTTTGGAGTCAGGGACAATTTCACCCAGATTTCAAAGAGAGCCTAGGAGACTAGTCCAAAAGATTCTCAGAGGAGGTTGTGTGAAGCTATGGGAATGAAGCCAAAAGTGCAGTGGAGATGCCGGAAAGGTCCAGAGGCTGTGAATCTGGAATGTCTGTGGAAAAAAATGTTCAAGAAAGGAACAGAGCCAGCCTATGGGAGAGAATATGTGGAGTGCAATCAGCAAGAACATAGGGGTGGCATTGCCCAACTCCCTAAAATGCACATCTTAGCACTCTGTGACAGATGCTGGGCATGGATATACAGTAGTTAATGTTCATCCTACTGGGTTTTTGTCTTGCTTTGGTCCTATTTTTTTCTATTCTACTCTTCCTCTCTTTTGGAATGGGAATATTTATCCTGTACCATTATATATTGGGAGTATGTAGCTTGTTTCACTTTTTAAATTTTGTTTAGTTGACAGCTAAGAGTTTGCCATGGGTCTCAGAGGAGACTTTGACTTGGATTTTTAAGAAATGCTGAAAATGTTGAGGCTTTGGGCATAGGATTATTATTGCATTTTGTTGTTGTTGCTGTTTGGTTGTAGGCAGGAGCTTTGTACCATGCTAAGCAGAATTATTAACCTGCTATTATGCTTATTTGGAGATTAACTATGGTTTAAAGAGATATGTTTGCATGTAAAATTCACAAGTGTTGAATTGTGATGGTTAAGTTTAATAGTTAACTTGATTGGTTTGGGAATTGCCTAGAAAATTGGCAAAGCACACTTCTGGGTGTGTCTGGGTAGACTACAGAAGTGTAACCTTCAGTACTTTATCTGGTCTCTGGTCCCTTCCTCTCTGGTACTATTCCCCTGAACTGCTCCTCATCCACCATGAACTAAGGATATTTTCTCACAATTGTGTTCATACCTTGGAACCAACTATGGACTGAATCCTTTGAAACCATGAGCCAAATGAAATTTCTCTTCCTTTAAGTTCTGTCAGGTAATATATCCCAGTAATGGGAAAGCTGACCAATACAATAAGTTTAAGAATAAATGAATGTATATATAGATGAATGCATAAACACCTAAAAGAATGAATACATAAATTCATCTAGCTCAAGGTTTTTGTCCCTATTGGGAAGAAATCCATAAGGAAGTAATATGTGAAATTGACAATATTCATGGATATTAGGGTTTGTATAAATTTTGTGTGTTTCCTAAGCCTGTCCTTTGATTAATAGAGAACAAGAAATTCACATCAATGAGGAGCATCACCAGGTGGAACAAAAATTTTGCCTCAGTATGGCAAGGCTCAGATGTAGGTAACATGTTTTCATTGCTTTCCAGGTTTTGAAGTTCTTTTTAGACTTATTATCTCATTACTTCTCAAGACAACTGACTGTAGTAGTATGTCAAAGGTCATAGAAAGAAAAAATTAGCCCATAACCATTTGGATTCTGTGTACAGAGTCAGGCTTGGGATCCAAGCTATACCATTTCTTTCTATGTCTGTGCTGGAGACTGGGATGAGGGATACAGTGAATCATATGGGTACTTTCTACACCACTGAACAACAAAAAAAGGAAAGAAAACAGCTTGTGATTTTCAAGAAAAGAATCTGAAAACATTTGGTGTTACTATGCTGGGACCCTGTGGGCTTGGGAAAGATTAAACTACAGTTCCTCAGACTGAGCTCATTTCTCACAATGTCTCATTAGGAGTGGCCATCAGTGCCTGCAGCAGGGAGCTAGCCTATCATCCACTCACACCTCCTGTTTTAGTTATGTTTCTTGTTGCTGAGACAAAATACCTGACCCAAAGTTAAAGGGGGAAGGGTTTATTTAGCTCACAGTTTGTAGAAGTTTCAGTCCATAGTCACCTGGCTCCAAGGCAGGGTGGCTTGGGAGAGGGGCAATGCAGAGGAAACAGTTTGTGGCAAGCAGAACACAGTAAAAGCAACAATGGGGGAAGAGAATCCTCCTTCTGTGCCTTATTATTGTATCCAGGCTACTGGGATTAGGGCAGTGCCAAACCAATCAGTGTACTGATTTAGTAATCACACACCCTTAATCTCAGCATCATATACTCTAAATTCAACCATCTCAGACTGCATGAGGCTTTGAGGGGACATCTAGACCCAAACATCTCCTATTCACAGGGGACAGCCCTACTTTTTGCTCCTTCTCACATCAGATGTCAATTTCTTGGAGATAAATGGTGGGTCTATTTCCAAGACCCACCCATTTTGTTCAACTAATATTTATTGAGCATATTACTGTGTGTATCCCTATGAGATAGATGCTTTGGGAAAAAAGAAAATGAACAAACCTACAATATGGTAAGTATAATACTAGATACTTTATGCACACTTATCTTAGTTGTCATCATTATTGTTTATATTATCATTGTTATGGTTAAATGATGCCTTCTATTTAGTACTTATGCTATGCCAGAATTCATTCGCCAAGCAATTTGTGTGTTTTTTAAATTTTTTAAACATTTTTTTTGGTACCAGGGACAGAACTCAGGACCTTATGCTTGCAAGGCAGGCACGGTGCCACTGAGCTAAATCTCTGGCCCCTTGCCAAGCAATTTGTATTTTGTCTTCTACAATGATAGTAATGAGGAGGAGGAGGTGGAGGAGGAGGATGAAGATGGTGATGATTGCACAGCCTTGAAAATATTACCCCAATTTCCATGCCCACCCAGAATCTCCAGATGTGATATTATTCAAAAATAGGGTTTTAGGGGCTTGGGATTTAGCTCAGTGGTGCTGTGCCTGCCTTGAAAACACAAGGTCTGAGTTCAATCCCCAGTACTGGAAAAAAAATAAAGAATCAGAAATAGGGTTTTAATAGTTGCAATCAAGTTAATATAAAGTCTTACTGGAGCAGAATGAGCCCTCATCCAATGACAAATGGCAATTTTGACAGATACACAGAGAGGAAAATAACATGTAAACACAGAGACACACACAGAAAATCTAAAGAAAGACCGAGGTAGAGATGGAAGTGATGTATCTACAAGCCCAAAACACTAAGAATTAGTATAAAGTGAGAGTACCTTGGCAGTGGCAAGGAAAGACTCTTCCCTAGAAGCTTTAAAGGGAACATACCCATGCTCTCATCTTCATTTTGGATCTCTACCTTTCAGAACTGTAAGATAACTGATTTATTTTGTGATAAGCTACCTGGTTTGTGGTACTAGAACATAATAGCTGAGAAAACTAAGGATGCTTAGTTTTCCTTTCTTCAGAAATTGCTACATAGCATGGCATAAGAATTTCTCATGCCCTATTATTCATTTTATTCCTCATATAAAATCTGAAGTTTAGTTATCCCACTCTTCTATGGTGGATGCATAAACACACTGAGAGGAAGTCAGACTGATTTCTCCTCATTAAGCAATTCTCTTCTAATCATGCAGTGTTTATATTAAGTACACTCTTCAAATGGGGGAATTGAGAGTGGGCCTCTACCCAGAAGTCCTCTACCCAGCCAAGCACATCTACCATCTCAGCTCCACCCAAGGACATAGAAACACCACAGGTCTTAGGTGCAATTCATCACTGTCTTAGTTTCTCAGTAGTGTCACCCAGAACAGGTTGCTAAATCTCTTTTGAACCTCAATTACTTCACATACCAAATGATGATAATAGTATCTATTTTACAGTGTTATATAACAATTAATGAAATAACATACACGCAATTTATGAGCTAATGTAGTATAAGGTAAATATTATTGTTCATATTATTACTCAACTTAAAATGAATTTGGTGTTGGTCATGTTGACTTCTTGATGTTCCAGTCTTGTCTGTTTTATTTACTACTGCGACTTCTGTGATACCTTTGTTTCTCATCTTACCATATAACAATCCTACATATAATCTAATGCTAAGTTTAAAAGCTTCTTTCATGGAGCCTCCCTGAGCCCCTCAGTTGAAAATGGGCTCTCCCTCTTGTCACCAGGCACGGCATTTATAAGTATCCTCCATAAATGGCACCTACACTGCCTGATATGTGTTACTGTCTTAGTTTGAATTTAAGTAAAATTTTCTGGAACCTTTCAATGTCTCAGCACAAGTGAATTTCCAGAGTTTAGAGAAACCCTCTCACACATTCCCCACACCCCTGTATGCTCTATTTATTTCTCCTTGTCAACTTAGAGTTTTCATTGCTTTCCTCAAGATTTTGTTCAATATCTATTCTCTTCATACAGTGAAAAGCATTGTATACTGTACAGCATTAACCTGTCTTCCTCCATCCTCTTAACTTTTATCATGGATGTCTTTGGGCCAACTCAGAACACTCAGTGCTATGGTTTGTATGTATCTTCCAAAATTCTTGCTGCACTTTAATTGCCACTGTGATGGCATTAAGAGCTGAGATTTTAAAGCAGTGATTATTTAATAGGAGACCACCCCCATAATTGAAATAAGGCCATTATCACCTTATGAGTTAGTTATAAAAGGAGACAGTTTAACTCCTTTTCCTCTCTTTCCCATTTGTTATGGTTTATATCTAGGTGCCCTCCCACCCAAAGCTCATGCACTCACAGGTGGGGCTTTTGGAAGATGATTGGATCAGAGTAGTGTGATATTCATCAGTGGGGATTAGCCCACTGATGAGCTTATAGCTAAACATGACATTGGGAGGTAAAGCCTGGTCCAAGGAGATGAATCACTGTGGAGATGTCTGAAAGGGTCTGTATCCCTTTCCTCTTCCTCTTTGTTCTCTCTCTCTCTCTCTCTCTCTCTCTCTCTCTTTCTCTCTCTCTCCCTCTCTCTTTCTGCTTCCTCCTGCCATGCCATAAGCTGTTTCTCCTCTCCTATGCCCATCTGCCATGTTGCCCTGCCTTGGAGCCAGCAAACTGTGAACTGAAACTTCTGCAGACTGTGAGCCAAGAATAACCTCTCCTCCTTATAGTTGTGGGTGTTGGATATTGTGACTCAACAATGAGAAAGTACCTAAGACACCATTCAAAGCCTTCTCTCATGTTATGATGCAAGTAGAAGGCCCTCACTAGAGGCCAGTCCATGCCCAAGGACTTCCTGGCCTCTGGAACCATAACCCAAATAAGCTTCTATTGTTTATAATTTACCCAGTCTGAGTAATGCTGTTATAGCACTAGATAACAGACAAAGATACTTTGCTTCTATCTGCCCAGATTTATCAAATATTCCCCTAAATAATTTTGGTTGTACCTTAAGAGAAAATTGTCTACAAATTACTAGGATTTATTTTCTAATTTATTACAATATATTATTTTCCAAATACCATTGCAGGTGTTGCACATGCATCTGTTTTTGCCCTTTATAGGTGATGCAAGCAAATAACTTGTCTAATATCACAAAGCCAGTGGAAGACAGAGGCAAGAATCCAAACCAGACTTAACCAGAATGCCATGATTCTAAAGAACATAGACTTCTCCTTTTAGTTATTTATTATCCTTTCCCAACCTTCTCCAGGGGTGACTGTGCTAGTGACCCTCTTACAGTGCTCACACTAGTCAGCTGGACAAGAACCAGCAGCTGAACAACTAAACACAACACATTTCTCATCTGTGAGTTGTGAACAAATGTGCCTGCTACATTTAAGGTCTGTGATCTAGTGTAGTCTGACTACTAGCAGGTGCAAATGCTAAAGTTGTATATGACACAGTCCTGCCTTTAAAGAGCACAATATTTTGGAAAGGTGATCAGCTATTTAGAAAAAAAAAATCATACTACAAGATAGGATCTAAATTGGCCTTAAAATGAGGTGCACACTGGATTACAATGATGGTTGCACACCTCTGGAAATTAACTTAAAAATCATTAAATCATATATTTGAATGTGAAAATTATAAAATCACTGAATTTTATGGCATATAAATTATACCTTAAAACAATAGGTTGGAGAGAATAAAAGGAGACAATGACACGTAAGTTGCTAGGCACCAAGTCTGTTTCATCTATGAGGGCCTAGAGGCAATTTGATTCAAAACACACACATACATGCAATCTTCCAAATAAAAATTGCTAGTTTAATTAAACATCTCAAAAATATAATACTGTCAACTATGTAAACTGTAGCTCTATCTTATTAATTTTTAAGGAAACAAATAAGAATGCATTAAAATCCTTAAAAGTATTTCACAAGGTTTCCCAAACTAAGAACCTTTGAAATCTATGAACCTTAAAATGATCTTAATTATTAATCCAACTCCTGACCTGTCTCCATGAATTTTTAGAGCTTAGTGCCTGAGTCAGTAATCATTTTCTGTAAATGTCCAGATTGTAAATACTTTACACTTTATGAGTGATCTAGTCACTGTTGCAACTTTTCAACTGTACCATTGTGGCCTGAAAGTAACCCATGACAATACGTCAAGGAAAGGGTGTTGCTATGTTCCAAAAAAACTGGATTTACAAAAATAATCAGATGGCAGTATTTGGCCTGCAGCCTATAGTTTCCTGACCCTTAGCTGAGTAGGAGAGACACTGTGCTGGTGTTGGGAAATTGGAGTTCTCCTGGCTCCCTAAAACTAACTCATTCCATGAACTTGGGGAAGTCACAGACCTGGACTTGGCTCTCTTAATTTTAGTTCTATTAAGAAGTAGGGAGGAGATTATGTGAAAAAGGTACATTTCTTTTGTATCCCCAGAAATTCTGAACTGACAGGCTTCAGAGCACTCTCTCTCTCTCTCTCTCTCTCTCTCTCTCTCTCTCTCTTTCTCTCTCTCTGAGCTCTCTCTGTCTCTCTCTCTCTCTTGCTCTCTCCCCCCCTCTTTTGCTCCCTCTCTCTTCTCCTCATTCCCTAAACTACTTCCACTGTTATCTCAAGGGCCACCCTAGCCAACTTGTTTATAAACCTTCCTAATAGGAGCTATTACCAACTCTCTGAGCTTCCCAAGTTCAAACTCCTAATGAAGAAACCCACTGGGCTGCCTCATCTCGAGACAGAACATGGATCATGGGTCACTGTAGAGTTCAAGGATTTACTGCCCTCCATTTGAGAGTTTGCATTGCTTAATCTAGTCTTCTGCTGTCTGAGATGGGGAAAGAACATGAGACAAGGTCAAGTCTAAGGCATGGATGTTCAGGAGATCATCAGTAAGGTTTGCTCAGTTGCATATTCCTGTATGCCAAGAGGTTCTAGGGCCAGGCAGAGAAACCATGGAGTTTATCAGACCTGAAGGGGGTTATTATCTAGTCATGTTTGTCCTCAGTGCCCTAGGCTGAGTTAGAGAAACACCCTGAACTTCAGTTTCCTCATCTATTAAATGGCAATATTAGTCATTTCTCTAAGCAAGTATGCTGAATGGGAAATAAAATTAATACCAATGGTGGAACATACAGTAGACACCCAACATATAGCAGCCTTTTAAAAACTACTGTAGAGATATTGGTGTCTATCTCATCTACTTGGCTGCTGTAACTATCTGTCTGAAGCAATGGAGTTACACACTTACTGAGCGTGCACTATGTACTTGAGTGCCATCACACAGAAGGTGCCTCTGAGAAGTCCTCCACCCTGGACACGTCCTGGGCTCTGTTAGTGCTGTTATTGTTGTTTCCCTGTGTCTGGAGGGTCCACTCCCTCACTATGCTGCTGCTACAAAAGAAAGCTGTGTTAAGAATTCTTGGCAGGGAGAGGCAGAGGGAGAGTCCTGCAATGAAGGCAACATAGCTCTAAATAGATAGCCAGGGGGCTTTTTTTTCTATATTAAACTATTGATTTTTCATAAACTAAGAGCGCAAAAGGCCACTGAAAACAATTGGATCCCAGAGCAGGACTACAAAAACAAATTTAGACAGCTCTTTGTCCCTTGTTGGCCAACTTTCATGAAGTGACTCCTTTTAGAGAAAAGATGAAACTCCTAATTTCAAGGAAATAGATAGAAGGAAGGAAAGAAAGAATGAACAAACAGCATGTTGGCACATGCCTGTATTCCCAGCACTTGGAAGCTGAACCAAGAGGATAACTGTGAATTCGAGGCCAGCCTAGGCTACATACTGAGTTCAAGGCCATCCTGAACTACATAGGGAGGCCCTGTCTCAGAAAAACAAACAAACAAACAAACAAAAATACCAAAACAGAATGAACAAACCAAGGAAGGAGAGAGGAAGAGACAGAGGGAGAAGGAAGGAAGGGAGAGTACAGTGGAAGAAAATGTCCTTTAAACTGGCAGACAGCTACCTCCATTGAGCTATACTCTTAAGCGAGATAAATCAGACACACATGTAACTATTGCATTGTCCTTCTGGTGTAAGGCACTGAAAGTGTAAATAAGGATGAAAATGTAAAATAGATAATGTGAAATAGGAAAACATGTTCAAAAGGAAAGGGGAACTAGGCAGGGGGAAGAGAAAAGGAAAGAGGGAAAAAGAAAAAATAAGAAGAGAAAAATGGAAAGGAGGTTTTTATAAATAGGGAGAGAAAGAGAGGTTGAAGGGAGGGGAGGGGAATGACAAAAAAAGAGAGAACTCGAGTTACATCATGTACAGGTACACATTCCCTGTGATGAATGTGATCATTATGTGTTATCTAAATTGTACCAATAAAATTAAAATTAAGAAAAATAAACTGGAAAACAGAATGGGAAAATCAAGTTGTAGGCTGACCTAGTCTCTGAGAAAATAATTTCCATTATTCAGAGTTCAGGAGATAAAATTTGATGCTCTCTGTCTTTGGGAATTCTGTAACTCCGTTATGGGAGGAAGGAAGGAAGAGAAGACTGAGAGGAGATACAGTAGGCCTAGGAGGATGATTTTGGTTGGATCCACTCTTTAGCTACGCCTGGACAGTAACCATGAGCCAAAACAAAGTTCCCATTAAGAATTTCCTGCTGCCAGCCAGAAGTGGATTTGGGGAGAAGGGAATGAAGCTTGTCCAGTTGGGAAAGGAAGACCTATTTAATAAAAAAATAAAGCTGAAATTTAAATACAACAGTCTGGGCTTTGGGAGAGCCCTGCAAGTGATAAGACCAGAAATACAAGCTCATTAGCTGCATGTTGAAACTCCCTCTATTCTGGAGCTTTGCCCTTAGGTAAAATAAGTAAGGGGGAGATCACTCGGGGAAAGATATGAACCATTTCTCTTCAAGTTTGTCATCTCCTTCTGTATCTTTAGATTATGATTTAATGGTATTCAATGAGTATGATTTTGGCATTCCACAAACATTGCCTCATGAAATCATCGCCTGGGGAAGTACTGATCATGATCTCAAGCATACTTTATGGAGTAGATATTGGGGGCACATCTTTCCTCCAAGAATAAACCTAGCATTGTTCAAGGACTAAGTGTAAGATCACCCATGACCGTCCCAGAGCATAGGTATTATTACCCATATGTAAAAGATGATCACAAAGCAAGTCATATTGTGTCCTTGCTCATTCTCATGACCTTGTGATCAAGATGAAGAAGTTTCCTCAAGAGTCTATTTCAGATACAGTTTCTCATCTCATCCCATATTAAAGAGCAGGAGCTCAGGGACACATGGATCTCTTTTCCCAATGGGGAAATAAACACCAGTAAGAAAATGGAGAAGTGACATAGGGGAAATGAAGGCAGCCAATGAAGGGTGGGGACCCAAGAAGTATGGAAATTCTAGAAGGTGGTTTAGAGCATGGTCTTCAGAGTCACACCACTCAAGGAGAAAAAGCAGGGCGAGTTTTCCATCAACCTACTCTTGCATCATTGGGCAGTGGAGTCATTTCTCTACTGCTCCATTAGGGCTAGAAAATTTTTTTCCTTAAATTCTTTTATTGGTACATTTTCAGTATACAATGCATTTACATTCATCATTGGGTGCTTGTACCTGTACATGATGTATCTTGGTTCTTATTTTTTCCTCATTACCTGTGCCCCCTTCACCACCACCCCACCCTTCCCTATTTACATAGACTTTGTTTCCATTTTTTTTTCTTTTCTCATAATTTTTCTTTTCCCCTTCCCTTCCCACCACCCCTACCCCTTTAGACCTTTTCCTATTTCAAAATACCAATTATTTGTTATTAATCCTTTTAATCCTTATTTACACTTTCAGTTTCTCATACTAGAGACACTGTTCAGTATTTACACATGTGTGTCCTATTTATTTCCCTTGAGAGTATGGCCTATTTAATAAATGGTGTTGGAAAAACTGGACTTCAACCTGCCAAAGATTAAAACTAGACCCATACCTATCACCGTGCACTAAACTAAGATCGAAGTGGATTAAAGATCTAAATATTAAGACAGGGATAGAAATTTTTAATAGAGAAAAGTCTCAGGCAGTTGGAATTCAGGGCAGGAGCACTGAAGAGGTCAGGGTGGGGGTACAGGGAAATGAAGTCCCTCACATTTTCCCTGATTCTGTAGCCTATCTCTATGTGTTAGATATTTGATCCAAAAAAATAGAGATTATTGAAGGAATGAAATGAGAACTTCACATACATATAAATTGCTTGCAAAAGAAAGGCACATGTTAAGTATAAAAATGATAGATATTATTTCATTTTTAAAAACATACTGGATTTGTCTCTGAGATGATATTGGCACATATAGTTCTGAGAGGTGGAGAAACTGAGGTCCAGAAACCTGCAGTGACACTTTTAAAGAAATAAGACAAGGGCCGGGGATGTAGCTCAGTGGTTCCACCACCTGCCTTGCAAGCACAAGGTCCTGAGTTCAATCCCCAGTTACCAAAAAAACCCCAAAAAAACAAAAAGAAAAGAGACAGTTTAGAAATGGACCATATGTGACTATCTCAAGGGTTGAAACTGATGTTATAAAAGTTCTTAGCCCAACATGCCCTTTGATGCCAGAGGCCCACCTCTACTTGAGATCAAAATGCAGATGGAGACAGACAGGTCGTAGAGCCATCAGTGGATCCTCATCAGTGTCAGTCCTTCTAAGAGACGTTGGCTGATGAGTTTGCTTTGGTGGGACAATAACTTTTCCTCTCATCTTAGCATCTCATTAATGATTATACTATGGACAAAGTGCTGGGTGAAAATTGATGCTGTCTTAGTAACATTAAGGGAGATTGTGAGTAAGCTCATAAGCATCTCTGGGCCATAAACAGTTTCTTTTTAAGTGTAGTTTTTAAGTATGATTGATTTAAATATAATTTACATTTGATAAAATTCAGCTTTTTAGATATATAATTTGTTGAGTTTTGACAAGTATATAAAGGTATACAGAAACCACTGCCATTAAGGTCTAGATATCTCTGTCATCCTCAGAAGTTCCCTCATTCTATCTGCATTCCATTCCCTCCTGTACCTTTAGTGCCAAGCAACCACTGATCTGACTTCTATTCCCATAGTTGTGTCTTTTCCAGAATGTTATATAAAAGGAATCATACAGTATGTAGTATTTTGTGTCTAACTTGTTTCCACTTACTATAATGCTTTTGAGATTCATTCATGTTGTCTGCATCAGTGGCTTGTTCCTTTTAGTTGTTAAGTGCCATTCCATTGTATGGATGCCTTACAATTTGCTTATCCATTTACTACTGGATGGACATTTGGGTTGTTTCCAGGTTTTGATGATTATAAATAGAGGTACTATAACCATTCTTCTGCATGCTTTTGTGTGAACATACATTTTCATTTCTCTTGAGTAAATACCTAAGTGGGATTTCTGGGTTCTATGGTGTTACAGGCTTAATTGTGTCCCACAACACCACCAAAAAAATCTGTATGTCAAACCCCTAAACCATAGTACTTCAGAGTGTGAATGTGTTTAGAGACAGCCAAATGTATTTGGAGAGAAGCCTCAGGAAAAAACAAACCTGCCAAGGCCCCAGTCTTGGACTTCTAGCCTCCAGAACTGTTAGAAACTTTTGTATAAGCTACCTAGTCTGTGCCATTTTGTTATGGCAGCCAGACTTAGCAAACTAGTATATATAATGAATATATATTTTACTTCTTAAGAAAGGGAAAAATGTTATCCAAAATGGCTATACCATTTTACATTACCATATAAAATGTAAGACTCTCTATTTCTTCATATGTTCTTCTTATCATCATCATTGTTATTATTAGCTTCCCACCTCTGTCTTAATAAGTGTACAATGATAACTCATTGTGGTTTTATATTTGATACATTTTATACTTTTATACTTCTTCAATGACTAATGACATAGAACATGTTATGTACTTATTTTTCGCCATAATTCTTTTTATATGAAATGTCTGTTCAACTTTTTACCAGTTTTCAAATTTGTTTTATTATGAATGAGTTAGGAATATTCTTTACATAGACTAAAGAGCAATTCTTCATCAAATATCTTTGTAACTATTTTTCCCTGTCTATGACTTAGCTGTGTTTCTCTTAATTGTGTTTTTTGAAATTAGTTTCCATTCAGTCTGACTTAGGGTTTTCTTTTATAACTTGAACTTGTTATATCTGATCTAAGAAACCCTCCCCTACTAAGAGTTCTGAAGACTTTCTGCTCTGCTTCTCCATCCTTTAATTTTCACAATGGAAATGTTCCCATTGTTGAAGGCATGGAGTTTTCAGCTTTACTGGGGATGAGGGTGGATGAGTGTATATAATTCAAAGATGAAGGACTAGAAGCTCTCTTGACTAATGGACCTAAAGCCATGACTTCTTACAATATTACTGTTAAAATGGTGATATCTTGATAGTCTCTATTCACTTCATCCAGCTGCACGGTGAGGCATGGAAGAGAGGGATAAATTATACGGAACTCTCTTAGCCCCTAACATTAGGTACAGTTGAGAATGGTTGGAAGAATTAAGTGTAATTCAATCTGCCAGATACAGAGAGTGAGGGATGAGGCAGGAGCCAGGTTTGAACACAACATTACAAAGCCCCAACTATTGTAAAACCACTGAAGGCTCTGAAAAGAATACATCTGATTTACATTTTGGAGAGCTCACTCTGGCTCCAGCATAGAGAATGAAATAAAGGACAGCAAGACTGGAGGAAAGGAGATCAGTTAATTTTTCTTGGCAAGAGATGGACTGATATCTGAGACTCAGGCACTATCCATGGGAGTGGAGAGAAGGGATGGGCTATCTCCAAGTCCTTTTACTATTTCAGCATTCTCGTAGTGTCTACTAAATTCTATGTCTTTAACAAAATAATTGCTATTGTTACTATTATTATTAAGCCATTCCAGATCTTTCTTTCTTCAACTCATTTACTGCAATATCCACTTTCACACCAATGTCACAGTGCCAGTATAATAGTACTCCTTGAAAAGGGTGCAGTACTTTCCCAAAACAACTCATTTCCACTCCCCTGTGACCAGTTTGAGACAAAGAAGAAGTTCTTGCTTTGAAGAGTTACAAGTGAAGTCCAGACTACAGGAAGTGTCACGTGTTTAAATTTTCAACATTTATTGAAAGCTTACTTTGTGATAAGCATGTTGCATTTAATCTTCACACCAACCCTGTGAATATAGATAAAACTGTCCTGATTTAGAGGTTATGAAAACTAAGGGCCAGACGTCCAGTCACATGCTCTTCATCAAAATGCCACACTCACATAGAGGAAGATGATATCTTTCAGAGACCTAGGACTGAAATAGCTTAACAAAATTGACATTCATAATGTGTCTTGTTGTTGGGATTTTAAAAACCATCTTTATTAGAATCACTCTCCTTGGGGAAATATTGTTATTTTTGAACTGAGAAAGAAAATGCATGAGTATAAAGATATGGCATTTTGTCTGTAAGCTACCAAGACCTAACCCATAAAATTTTTTTAAAAGAATTTTTTAAAGGAAATAAATTGGATCTGGGAATTATATTTCTTTGCGAACTACACCATTCTCTGGACTTGACAAGTGAGAATGTGATTCCTGTTATTATCAGTGGTATTTAAATGGGTAGGGCCTTCTGGGTCCCATTTAAAATGTACATGACCCTTACATGCAGTTTCCCTCACAAAATGCACAAAATATAAAACTTGGTGTGTGATTTCAACTGTTTTAAATAACTCTCTCCATAACTCAACTGTTCATTCCAAATTGAAAGTTGAAATCAGTATTTCTTTTAGTTGTTTTTTATTGTCAATTCAACACAGTCAAAATTCACTAGATTGACAACAACATAGTCCTGGGCTTCAGCCTCCATTGTGCAAGTTACTCTTTGAATCACTTTACTCAAACTCAGAGGCTTACACCAATAATAGTAAATGTATCCTGCACATCTATAGTCACTTGAAAAATGGCAGATCTAAGATGGACTTAGCTATAGTCCATATCTACTCCCATAGTTTCCATTCTTGCTATCACCAGTATGTTAGGTTAGGCATGTGCTTCTGTTGATGATGGCAGAAATTCAAGACAGCAAGAAGAAACACATGATACCTCTTAATGTCCATTCATAGGACTGACAAATGTCATTTCTGCCAAATTTTGTGAGATAATGCAAGCTACTCAGCTAAACCCAAAGCAAATTGTGAGGAAATATATCACATTATTTTTCTTAGCTGCATAACCAATTACCCTACACAACAACTTAAACAGCATCCATTAATGGTATTCTGGTTCCTATGGGTCAAGTGTCTGCATGAGGCTTCTTATATCTCTGCAAGGCTATAATTCAGCTATCAACCAAGGCTGTGTTCTCACTTGGAGGCTCAGCTAGGCCTGGATGGACTCACTCTGAGATCACACAGCTTGTTGACAATATTCACTCCCTTGTTACTATGCACTCAATGACTTCAGTTTCTCACTTAGCTCTTAGAGGCTGCTGGTAGTCCTTGCCACACGAGCTTCTTTGACACAGTCACCTACTGCATGGGAGCTCAAAATGCCAGCACTGATGATAAGAGCAGGGTGGATCTGTAGGTAACTGAAGGTAATTACATAATCACATTCACACTGCAATCCCACCCGGTCACCTTTGTCATTTACTATTGGTTAGGAACAAGTCACAGTCATGGGTCTGCTCACACTCAGCACCAGGAAGTGGGATCTTCCAGCTGCCTTACAGTCTGAGAAACTTTCCGATCACAAGGAAAGGGTATGGATACAAAAAGCATGGGGGTCTAGAAATGAATGCAGTGCCACATTATAGAGCCATGGGAGGCAGTGGAGGGCCGCATTAGAAAGGAAGGTCAGGCAGAGATGTTTGCATTAATAAATGAGCAAATAAAGTACCCAATGGTACAAAAACACCTTGGAATTCCTAGAGCGCAGGAACTCTGCAAAATATGCAGAAATTGAAAGCAGCGAATATGCTTTAAAATGGGCAATTCTCAGGCAATTCTCAAATGATGGCTTGGACACCAGGTCTTTTCTAATATTCCAATTAAATCAACTGCTTAAATTTGCTATGCCAGAAACTTGCCTTCTGGACAAAAGGTACCAAGTGGCTAATGAGGTGAAAAGAAGATCATGAGAGGAAATGCCAGGAGTTTATGTTCAACAGAACATTTCTCTGTCTGTGATGTACGGGGGGCCAGGAGAGAACCATGAAAGAAACAGGACCTGAGTGTCTCCTGAGAGATTTCAAGGGTTGGAGATCACAGCAGGTCATGTCTGTGAAGGAAGAGGCCCTGCTCAGCCTGTGGGGAATGAGTTGGTGCATGGCTGAGGCACCAGGTTAATTGACTGGAGAATCTGAGGGCTGCTAAGCTGAAGAGGCAATTTAATACAAAAGCCAGAGCATTTAGAAGGATCCATGGAAGCCATGGCACCTCTCTGAGCATCAGATTCTTAATCTGCAAAATGAAGGGTTGAGCTTAAGTCTGGAGCTCCAGCAGGTGCCAGTAGTACCTGTCATGAATCTTCTGCAAGACAACTGGGATGGTGATTTTCATATTTCTATTAAATGTCTTATTCTTAGTTGCACTTGCTTTTTTAAAACACCATGAAAGTTAACAATAAAAAGGATCAAATATGCAGTGATTTCTAGCCTCCACTAGTCAGTTCCAAAAGTCCTTTTCAGTTCTAGGTAAAATGCTTAACACAGCACTTGTCACATTGTAAAATTTCAATAAAATAATTGCTGTTATTATCAATTACATTATTTCATTATTTTCTTCAATATTTAAATGCAAATATACTTGGAGAGATATTACATGAAAATGTCATTAACCACTAATTTTACAGTTAGTTTGGTGAACCCTTTCCAAGAGCCCAGGAGAGACAGAAGGCCCTAACTTTTACATGGTAGGTGCCCCAGCAATGTGTTTTTAAATAAGTAAGGCCCAACTACATGTGAGTCCCAAAGCTAAGTTAATTATCTAGTAACAATAATTTATTGCTTGAGTATTTATGATGGATTATTACAATTTTTAAAAAAATTATTAAAAGTAAATGATAAAAACAAAAAGTAAAAAATTATTAAAAGTAATAGACATAATGCTATTAGTCTCCCTCAAAATACTCTCCCTTGCTTCAAACACACTTATCCCATTGTTCTTGCCACTTTCTGAAGCAGTTCTGGGAGTTATCTTTTGTGAGTATTTTTAGTTGTTCCTTCATGGTTGTCATGATGACTTAAATCCATCAAAACAATTACCATTCATGCTCATTTTGACTTGGGGAAGAGCCAGAAGTTACACAATGCCAGGTCCATTGAATAAGGTCGATGAGGACCCACTTTAATGTTTTCACAGCCTACCTTTCCATTGGAAAGCAGCAATATTCACCTTATTTTTTGTCATGCCTCATAAAGACACTCATGAAAAAGGACTTGCAGAACCACTTCAGAAAGTGGCAAGAACAGCAAGTGTGTGTGAAGTGAGGGGCAGTACTTCAAGGAAAATTAATAGCAAGTTTCTTTTACTGTAATTTAAAAAATTTTAAATGCCACGTATTTATTTATTTATTTATTTATTTTGTTAAATTATTTTATTGGTGCATTTTAGTATACAACACATTTACATTTCTCATTGGGAATTGTACCTTTACATGATGCATCTTGGTTCTT
>NW_004624760.1:15587488-15657699 GCF_000247695.1 Heterocephalus glaber | reverse complement strand
TAAATGCATGTTGGATTTTGTCAAATGCTTTTTCTGCATCTATGGAGATAATCATATGGTTTTTGTCCTTGGTTCTATTGATATAGTGTATTACATTGATTGATTTGTGTATATTGAACCATCCCTGTAATGCCACATATTTTGATCAGTCTTTGTAAATTTAAAATATACCAAGTGTACTGCTGTCAATTATCTTATGTTTTCCCCACATTGGTCCTTGAAGTTTAAAAGGAGAGAGATTTTCCTCACTTTATTCATAGAGAAATTGAAGATCAGGTAATTTAACGGACTTCTGAAAGTTCATAAATAAGTTACAGAATCAGGAATAATATACAGGTAATGACTTCTAATATAGCTGTGCTCTAACCACAGACACAGTAATCCCACAGTTACATAGGTTTTAGCATATGGAAAGGAACCAAGAGATGGAGGGAGGGGAAAGGGAAGGGAGGGAAATGAGATTCAGAAAAGGGTGGGGTGTAAAGTGTGGTGCCCCTGCACCAAGTCCATATGAGGAATGTGATCTTCATGTACTACAGATGTGTGTGTGTGTTTGTGTGTGTGTGTGTTTATACATATATATCCCCTCAGTAAAGTGGTCCAAGAGATGCAGGTAAGGGGAGGGACAAGAGGGGAAAGGAATTTTTGAAAGAATTAAGAAATGTCATGTATATATCCAAACTCTTCATGATGAACATGATCATTTTATACTACAAACATGTACCAATTAAAATAAATAAATAATTTTTAAAAAAGTATCACTCCCTAGCCCCTGTTCTAAATACTTAATAGCATGGAAGTCTGTTTCTGCAAAGTGTATTTTTTTTTAAGGTTTCATAGTGAGTTTGGGGACAGAACTGTGATGTTAGAGTGTGAGCTGTGAGGGGGCAGGGCTAACATTTGGGTCCACTGTCTGGCACAACTAATCAATGTCCATTAAACAAATGAAAGAATGATCATGTTGCCTTACAGGTCCCTGAAAAATCAGAAATTAAGTAAGAATGGTAGGCTTTGGGAAGTGGTGCAAACACTGTAAATTCGCAGAAATCGCCGTGTTCAAATTTAAGTTCAGCACCAAGCTGTGCACTATGTGAAAAAGATGGTGCTGCCTTAGGGAATGCATAGCGAATAAAAAGCTTTCTCTATTCAAGGTGCTCTCAGCCTGGTGGGGTGACAGTTGTATATATCAATGCCTAAAATGCAAACAACACCAGTGATTATGAGTGGTGCTGGCTTGCAACCTCTCTGAGCCAGTGCTGTACACACACAATCCTATTCTAAGATGCTAGAAGAGTAAGGCAAAATCCAGAGCTGCAGAGGAAAGAGAAATCCTCTTCACCTTCTTCCCAGGTTTTCTTTTTTCACCCACATCAATAGCTGCTCTACTCTCTCTATGATTGATTGGCTCTTTGCAGATGCAGGAGGCTCTTTCAGAGAAGCCTCTGATCAAATTGGTGTTTCATTAGTTTTTGAGGCAATACCTGCTTCCAAGTGGGGAAACTAAAGCAATGAATGAATTTGCAGTATCTTTGATGGGCATAATTTTTTATTCCAGAAGGAAGAGGATTTCTTGGATTTGTGATTCTCCACTTTACACTACAAATAGTCTGATAACATCATTCCTGTGCCCTTCCCTGGACTTTTTATACATCTGTAAAATTCACAAAAACTTTTCTTCATCCTTAGTAATGTCTCTGACTCAAATTCGACTTGTTGTAATAGCTTCCTAAATGCAGTTAGTAACTCCTTCTTCTCACCTCCGCAAGTTTCAGCCATGCAGAATGATTAAGTTCTGGAGATGCAGTGTACAGCAAGGTGATGACAGCTAATAATACCATACTGTATACTTAAAATCTGTGAAGACAGTAGATCATAAATATACCCCTCTCACACATAGACGAATATGGTAATCACTTGACAATGCATATCTGTATTGATACATCATAACTGGGACAAGATGGAGCCAAGCTGTAAGGCCACTTCAAGATCAGAAAGGAATATATGTTGTGGGGTGGTTATAATTTGGATCTTAAATGACCCCCAAAAGTCTACATGCTAAAATCTTGTTATCCAGCCTGGATGCTACTGAGAGATGGTGGGAACATTCAGAGGTGATGCTAACCAGAAGGAAGTTAAGTTATGCAGGGCTGTCCTTGAAGAGGCCATTTGGAAGCTGCCCTTCTTCTCTCTTTCTTTGCTCCCAAGCTGCCATTAGGTGCACAGATTTCATCACCATTGGCCCCAAAACAATGAGGCCATGGAATGAAACCTCTAAAACTGTGAGCCAAAGTAAATCTCTTCTCCCTCAGAGTCACTGTCTCAGATTTCATCACCACTGGCCCAAAGCAATGAGGCCATGGAATGAAACCTCTAAAACTGTGAGCCAAAGTAAATCTCTTCTCCCTCAGATTCACTGTCTCAGATAAGTTTCAGTGAAAGGGATCTGACTCACACAATGGGCCTACCTCTACATGAGTAGATGTGGCTTCTGACAGACTCGTGGGTGGGCAGGACTGACCTTCAAATGCACCCAAGAGCTTAGAGCCTGCACTGCCATGTTCATGGCAGCAGTACTGACAATAATTAAGACTGTATGAAAACAGCCTGTGTTGGTGTTTTGATTAATGGATCAAGAAAATGTGAGATATCATCCGTGTGTGTGTGTGTGTGTGTGTGTGTGTGTGTATGCATATGTATAGGGTAGAATATTATAAAATCTTATAATTTGTTACAATATCAATGAAACTGCTGGACATTATACAAAATGAAATAAACCAGTCACAGGAAGATAAATACTATCTAATCTGACAGATTTATGGAATCAAAAAAATTTGAACTGAAGGAAGCAGAGAGAAAGATGGTGATTACTGGAGTTGGAAGGAAGTCAATAGGGAGATGTTCATAAATAGGTAGTTTTTCACTTAAAGATAATAATTCCTGGATGTCTACTGTATAATTTGGTGCTTATAGTTAATAATGCTGTAGTGTTTACTTGAAATTTGCTAAAAGAATACATCTTAAATACCCCCCCGTTGGTGGTCTCTCTAGAGGGAGACCTGAGACCCCAGAAAGCACCAACTTTTAAAGAAAGAAAAGGAGACAGCCTGGGGGACGAACAGCAGTTTAATTCCTCTGGCACTATTCGACAATCACAAAGGAAAGAAGCAAGGCGTTTATACATGTAGGAAAGCAGCTTAGTTATTCTGGCTATTGTCTTTCTGATTTTCACCTCTGATCATAACCAGTGACTTTAAGTGACTCATAAAAGCTACCTGCGAATTCACAAGTACCCTGTTTCCTTTTACCAATCCCGTACATCAAAGAGCACACCGCAGCCCTCTTCTTATCAGATGGTACCAGGAGGGCAGGACAACTTCAGCCAAAATCAAGCCCACCAGCCCACCATAAACATCACAGATGTGCATAGTGAGTCGTATCTCTCTCACCACCCATAGAGTCATTGGGTTAGGGTCCTCTGATCCCAGGAAATGGTAAATAAGAAAACTAGGAAAACCTGTTTTTTTCCCATGAGACTTTTACAATGTCTCTTAAAGTTTTCTGGCATTCTTTTAACAAACAGACTTGTGGAATTTCCCAGAAATGACTTAATTTTCTCAGTTAACAAACTTCTTGTGATCTATTCTTACAACTAGAGAACTAAATTCTACAATTTCCCACACCACCCCAAAGACGCAATGCTAACTATGTGGAAAAGATGTGTTAATTAATTTATTATATCAATCTTTCCACAATCCATATGTATATCAAATCATCTTATTGTACATATAAAATATATAAAATTTTTATTTGTCAAGTTAGACCTCAATGAAGTTGGGAAAAATGTGGATTAGTAAAAATTTTTCCTCATCACTATCTCATTATCTTAGCTTATTCTTATTTTAGCACTTTATTCATTATTTGTACGCACAGTGAAGAGGAAGAATGTATTGTAATCTCTGAGCCCCTCAGAGGAATAGAACTGGGGAGAAAATAGAATAAAGTAGGGCCGAGAGGAAGGTTTTATGGTATCAAGAAGGTAAGATGAGGCGGGGATTTAGTTCGGTGGTTTCAACGCCAGCTGCGCAAGTGCAAGGACCCAAGTTCGATCCCCTCTACCAAAAAAAAAAAAAAAAAGAAGGTAAGATGATCTTGGATTCCCATGAAATGACTTGAATGAATAATTCTGAGAGTTGGCAGGGGGCTAAAACATTTAATATTATGTTACAGTGCTGTATTATAATACATGTATTAATACTAAATATATGTATTTTAATTACATGTAATATAAACTATTTATATATAATAGGTACTACTGATGTACAAAACTGTATATGTGATAAATGTGTAAATATATACATATATACACACACGCACATACACCTATGCTATCTCTACTAGATAGTTCTGTACTCTACATTTGGGTTCCTTTAAATATAAATGCAGATAACCTCATTAAAATACCTGAAAGCTGAATCTTTCAATACACACTCTGATTTATACCCCATGATTTAACCCAGAAAGGTAACTTTTTCACATTTGAAAATGGAAATACCATATTAATAAAAATAAATGTCGAAAACCACAGAATCATCCTAACAGGTCTAGAAATCCCATTTAAAGAATTTCAGCAGTCTTCGTGGTGAAACAATAAAGAAGCACAGAAAGGAAGGTCCTGGATTTGCTTTAAAGCATTTATGAAAGGCCCCCAGCTGACACCTTCCTTGTGATGAAACTAAATATTTTCTCCCCAAAATTAGACACAATGTATACCCTATCACACGTCTCACTTTGTAATTTAAAGAGACCACTCAAAGTAACAGCCAAAGACTACAGCAAAAAAGGAGATGAAAATAATAGTCCACGTGGGACTATCCTCTATGATACATTTCGTATACTTAACAACTGATACCAACCATTAGCTAACAGTAATAATAAACTTCCTTATGTCAACTAAGAAGAGTTGTTTGCCCATGAGAAAGATGATTGAGGTATATACCAAACCTGCCAGTAAGGCCGGTAAGAAAATTCTAACAATGACTTACTTTTAATTGCTCAATAATTACAAAAAATTAAATGACTACATAAATTTGAAACTACCTATATATTACAAATATACTTCAGTTCTGCCCTGGATCCAGCACATTTTAAAATGTATATAAACTCAATCAAAGAACTTTAAAATAAAAACTTTTTATAAAACTCATGTATTATTGTTTAAAGCATACCTACAGAATACTCATCTTAGCATTTCCTTACAAAGCAAGAGTCTGTCTTTAAGAATAAGCCAGTGATATACACAATATATTTTTAAATTTATAACATTTATACCATAGTATTTCAGTTATGTTGTGGAGTTTCTGGAGAAATATACAAAAATTAACTATCATCAAGCTTTTCATATTTCTTACAATATAGGATTTCTTTTCCCTGGAAATGTTTTTAATGCAAATTATTTATACAAAATCATGGGTTTCATTTTGACATGTTTGTATATGCACGTAACATTTTTTTTTTTTTTTTAGTAATGGGGATCAAACTCCATACCTTGCGCTTGCAAGGCAGGCAGCGGAACCACTGAGCTAAATCCCTGGCCCATGCATGTAACATTTTTGATAACACTCTTGCTCCAACCCTACCTTCCCTTCTTCTCTAATAATCTTTCTACTTGCACATCACTGGGAGATCTTATGTAATTTTAAACTTTAAATTGTTAAACTATAAAATTTTCCATATTTCCAAAACTATTAGAACTTCAATCCAGGGTGCACTTTTAAAGGCACAAAACCTATTACTAGTATGTGTTGCCATGTGTCTTCTAATGGAGATGAAAAAGTTGAAAGCATTTCTACCTTCTGTACATTCCTAAGGATTTCCTCCAGAAAGAATTATTCATGTCTTCAAATGGCACTGGAACAAATGAAGTCCTTACTACACTTCTCACATTCATAACCTTTTTCTGCAGTGTGAGGTTTTCTATGTTTTCCAAAAGAACTGGAACATTTGGAGACTACCATATTTCTTAGAGGATTTTCCTCTATTGTAAGTTCTTTATGTATTTGAAGGAAACTGAGGCCTTTGAATGCTGTTGTTCATTTTTCACCATAATAGTGTTTCTCTCCAGTATGAGTACTTGCACATCTATGAAGGGAACTGGAACATCTGAAGGCTTTAATACAATTTTAGTCAGGGGATTTTTTCTGCACTATTCATTTTTTCAGGTACTTTAAGAGAACAAGAATGTCTAAAGGCTTTACCATATTTCACTCATCCTATAAAGTTTTCTCCAGTATGAGTTCTTTTATGTGTCTAAAAGGAATTGAAATGTGTGAGGGTTTTACCACATTTTTACATTTATGTGTGTTTTCTCCCCCCCAGAATGAGATTTTTTGTATTTTCAAGTCACTGAGACATCTGAAATCTCTATCACATTGTTTACATTATTAGGTTTCTTTCTAGTATGAATTAATTTATGTGTTTTAATTCAACCAGAAAAGAATGGAGGCTTTGTCATATTTTTATATTTATAGCATTTCTCTCTAATGTGAGTTCCTTGAAATCCTCTAAGTATACTGGGAAATCAAAGACTTTCCCATACATTTATAGGTGCAATTGCAGTGTGTGCTACCATGTGTCTTTCAATACCTGTGAGGGAAGTCAAAGAATCCCAAATTGTTTTTGTTTATATGGTATTTTTTCATATTCCTCACAATCATCTCCATATTGCTCATATTCCTCACAAACACATAGTCTGTAGGTCTTGATGTATGGTGTGAGTATTAACAAAAGAATGACATATGAAAACTTTCTCCCATGCCTTTATTCCAGTAGGAATTTTCTTGTTCAAATTAAGCTTTGGAATCAAGTTCCTTTACACTGGCTGCCTTCTTTACTTTCACAGTCTCTCTCTACTTTATGACTTAGATTTACCCCAGGATTTTTGTTCATTGATCAATTCTTTCAATTTATTTCCTATGGAAGCCAAGTTCCGAAAGGTGTCCCTCATCATACGTCTGTAGAGTTTCTTGCAGGAAGGATCAAGTAAGGCCCACTCCTTGTGGGTGAAATTCAGCTCCCACATTCTCAAAATCCAGTGTTCATTTCCTCATTTCTGAGGTGTCCCAGCATCCTGCCTTTGTGCATCGCAGCACATGCAGGCCACAGTGTAACAGCTTGTGGCAGAACCACCTGTGCTTCTGAGAGCAAGGGAGATGAGTCCTAGGCTGGACAACATTTCTGAGAGACCAAGGCCTTTTATTCTTCCTAGTACTTAATACTCTTCTCCAGAAGGACCGAATTTTTGCCTATTTTACTCATTTTCAAATTCAGCCATATAAAACAGTGTCATCAACATAATAGATGCTCCGTACATACTTGTTGAATGAGTAAGTAAAAGAAAACTATGCCCAAGTCCAGAGTCATAAGAAAAACCCACATTCACTACACAGAAGTGAATGAAATCATTCCAAAAGTACTTTTGGGGACTTACGAAACAGTGGCAGAGTATTACTTTTTGTTACACTCAATCTTGTAAAGACTTCTTCCATTTTGTAGCTAAACAGTTTGAGGATCATCTGAAGGCATCATTTATAACCAAAGCTGATTATGAAAGAGTAGGGCTTCTAACACAAAAGATATCTTTCCATACACAAATGATAACCTTGTGATTTAAGGTTAGTGCTAAAAGAGCAATTGAGCTGATAAGATTATCTTGGTGATTTGAGTGAAAAAGGACAGAGGAAAGTTTGAAAATATGGAAAAGGTAGAAGGCTGGAGACTGTGGTGTTGAATCAATATAGATTTTAGGAGCATGGCCCGCCAAAGGGCCACTGTACAAGGTCAAGTTCTCAGAGATATAAATTGTGAGTAAACATTGGACTATGGAAGGGTGAGAGAAGAAAAGAATAAAAACATAGACAGATGAGGAGGGCCTATAGGATGAAGAGAAAGAATAAAACATGTGAGAGAATGGAAAGGAAGAAAATGATAGAGACAGCCAAGACAGAGTTTACAGTCCATAAACAGTCCAAAGACCGAAATAGATGGACCCATTAATTCCTGGATCTGACCACTTTATCCTGCTTGGGGTCTAGTGATTCAATTTTTCCTGGGTTCCTGGTACATGAAACCTGGATTAACCAAAATCTCTTTTATCCCTTTCTTCCTGAGCCAAATGAATTTATTCTGTCTTATTTGTGACTATAAGAACCCTAAATCACTCAGTTTCTAGGAAAAAGTCCATGTGTAAGTTTCCCTTCAAGCATGAAGTAAAGTTGTTGGTCTATCCTCAGCAGATATCCACTTTCCTATGTCCAAAAACACTGAGCATGAACTACCTCTAACCCATCGACCACTATAAGAGAAGTCCCTCTGCCACATGAAACAGTCATGGACAGAACAACATCAGAGATGTATTTTGGACTGTGGCATGGAGGGAAATAATTTAAGTATTGACTTCTTCCAGTATACAGCTTACCTTTTTCTTCCCCTGTACCATATACAGTCTGGCAAACAGAACACATGTAAATGTACACAAATGACTGAACAGATCCTTCATATCAAGAACCCACAGATTTTGGCATATTTTCATTTCTGTGGTTGCTCCCAATAATGCAATAATAATAATAATCACAATTACTGCACCATCTATAGGTTCTGTCCTCAATATTTTGTGCATTTATTATTTTTCCTAATCATTGATTCCTTTCATGAGTCTTCAATGACTAAGAAATTTTGGTGCCAAGAAATGATAATAGCAGATTTATATTATTTTTGCAGCAACACAAATTTTCTGTTTCCAAGAATAAAAAGAACAAACTTTCAGGCAGTTTCCTCTTTTGGAACCAAGCAGTCTTTGAGGCTTACACATTGAAAAGTTAGAAGCCCTGATTCAGTGATATGGGGTATAAGAATAGAGGAAGGAGAAAATCCTTTGGTAAGATAGCTAATGTTGTTATAATTCTCTACTTTGTTTTAAAAAGCAACAATAGTTTGATTCTAAATAAGAGAGTTGTTAGAGAGTTGTCAAAGGTTTCTAACATGTACTGTGCATGGGAATCGTCACCTGGAAACTCTTAAAACATACCTACCTGGATCTATTAGACCTGAACATTCTTTTATCCTGTGACAATAGTTCTCCTAGGTGGACATTCATGGAAAAGAAGTAAACTTTTTTTGTTGTTAAATTCTTTTATTGGTACATTTTAGGTATACCACACATTTACATTTCTCATTGGGAATTGTACCTTTACATAATGCATCTTGGTTCTTATTTTTTCCCCATTCCCAGCCCTCCCTTCACCCCCTCCACCCTTCCCTATTTACAAAGACTTTATTTCCATTTTTTCCATTTCTCATCATTTTTCCTTTCCCTTCTTTCCTTTCCCCTGCCCCTCCCACTACCCCTACCCCTTTGGACCTTTTCTTCCTATTTTGCATTATCAATTATTCATTCTAATCATTGGTACATTTTAGGTGTACAATATAATGACATTCATCATTGGAAATTTGCACCTTTACATAATCTCTCTTGGTTCTTATTTTTCACCCTTGCCCAGCCCTCCCTTCAACCCCTCCAGTCCTCCCTATTTACAAAGATTTTGTCCCTATTTTTCCATTTTCTCATATTAATCCCATTCCCTTCTATCCTTTCCCCTAGCCCTCCCACTTCCTTCCCCCTTACCCCTTTTAAGAAGTAAACTTTTGATAGCCAAAAGATTTATTCAAGAATCTTAATAGTAGCATTATTTGTTATAAATATCCCAAAATGAGAACGATAACCATCAATACCAAATTGGTTAAAAGAATTTTCATATATTCCACACAAACCCTTTTTGTACTCCAGAGTGGTGAAGAATTTCATGAATGTAATGTAAAGCTAGACACAAAAGTATGGCAACTGTATTAGCTCTATTTACAAAAAGTTTTAAAATAGGAAAAATGAATCTTTGTTTTTTTTTTAAACTCAGGATGATGATTGTTCTCAAGGAAGAACACTGGTAGTGATGGAAAATGGCACGGAAGGGCTTCTCCAGTTGTCCAAGTGCTGATAATTTTCTATTTCTTAAAGTGTCTGTGGCACAACACAGGTTCATTTACTTTGTAAACATATACTATGCTATACTTCATTGTGCACTTTTATGTATGTCTTTTATAATTTGTTAAAATATTTATATAAAATTGTTGTGGCTGGTCTCTAAATGTCCCCCCACCAAGCCTCTTAGGATCGTAGGTTAGAAGTTTTGAATGTGGCTGGATTGCAGTGTGGGAATGTGGATTAATGGTGTGATAGTGGGTTTAAGGGTGTAGGTAATGGAAGCCCCACCCTGGATATGGGTAGCACCAATTAAAAGGCTTACAGCCTGGATGTAATATAAAGATAGAAAGAAGGTAGACTTGCTGCTGCTGCTGCCAGCTTCTTACTGTTTGTTGCTTCTTGCCTGCCACACCATGAACTGTTTCTCCTCTGCAATGTCCATGTGACATGCTGCCCTGCTTTGAAGCCAGCTGACTATGAACTGAAACTTCTACAAACTGTGAGATGAAATAAACCTTTCTTCTTTTAACTTGTGGAGTTTGGGTATTTTGTCTCAGCAAAAGAAAAGTAACTAAGATAAATTTAGGTACCAGAGAAATGGGGTCATTGCTGTCATATTACCTGACCATGATGATGTGGTTCAGGAGCCTTTGGAATTGGCTTGTGGAAAGAGTTTGGGAAGGTTTGGAGATGTCAGCTAAAGAAGCAGCCCTGGCATGCTGTAAGCTGAATTTGATCAGAAATTCTAGTCAGAGAACAGAAGACCAGAATAGTGATAGAAATTCAGCTGGAAAAGACAAGCCTCAAGAGATTATAATTGGGAAGAGGGACTCCATTGGCATCAGACACAGATCATGTATGTTATCCTTTGGCAAAAAAATTTGTCTGCATTCTGCTCATGTCTGGAGACTTTTCCTGAGATGTATGTTAAGGGCAGCAGACTACTCGGATAAAATAAATTTCAAGGTGGTCTAATGCTGAGGCAGCGGCATGGTTACTGTTGGGGGCATTTAGCCAGATCTATGTTGAGAATCAAGAGCAAAGAGCCCAGTAGAACAATTTAAAATATTTTGAGTTTGAACAGAAAGGAAGCGTCAATAAAGTTATTGCCTGCAAAGAAGGAGCAGAAGATAACTTAATTGCTAAGAAGGAAGAGAACAATAGAAAAGATGGCTTGAGCTCATCACAAGAACCTGCAGGTCTCCACTCTTTGCAGCCTTGAAATTGTAAAGGTGAAAGTCTTTTCCTTGAGAAGAGACCCCCAGAGCACCATGTTCTGGAATGGAGGCAGCCTAGTCAATTTGTTCTTCAGGATTGGGTTCATAGTGCTCAGCAATCCAGGCACCTGACCCCTATAGCCAGGAGAGGAGAAACCATGGCTACTGCTCCAACCTACATCATCCACGTGGTGCTGGTTTTAGGCGCATGCAGAATGTGAATTGTGGGGTCAGGAAGGCTTCCACTCAGATTTTCTAAAAAGACCTGGGAGGCCAGGCAGTGTGCTTCTGGTAGTGTGTGAAGCTGTGAGTGTGAAGCTGAAGGTGCAGTGGAGACCCAAGTAGGTTGGAGAAGCCAGGAATACGGATTGTCTGTGGAAAGCTGCAAGGACTAATCAGACCCTGCCCAAGTAAAAAGCCAAGGGAGCTACAACCACTGACAGTAAGTACCAGAGTATTAGAGCCACAGGGTTAGAACTCCCTTTGGAGTTCACATCTTGCCACAGATTAACTCAGATGCTGGACATGGAACTACAGGACTTAATGTTTGTTTTACTAGATTTTGGACTTGCTTTGGTCCCATTCCTTTTAATCTCCCTATTTGTACTTTTTGGAATGGGGATGTTTATTTTGTGTCATTGGATATTAAAAGTGTTTAACTTTCTTTTCATTTCTACATAGGCTCACAGCTAAGAGTTTGCCTTAAATCTCAAAGGAGACTTTGGAGTTGGACTTTTTGGCAATGCTAAAACTGTTAGGACTTTTGGAGCTCTTAGATAGGTGGACTAAATGCCTTTTCCATAAAAGGATGTTCATGAGTCTTTTGGGGATCGGGAGCAGAATGCTATGGCTTGTATCTAGGTCCTTTTCCCAAAGCCTCATGAAGTTGTAAGTGCAGAGTTTCAGAGGTGGCTGGAATAGGGTGTGTGAAAGTGCATTAATGGTGTGATATTGGGATTAAGGCTGTGGGTAATGGAAGCCCCACCAAAATATAAGTGGCAGCAATTAAGGAGCTTACAGCCTGGATGGAATATACAGGGAAAGAAAGGAGGTAGCTTGCTGCTGCTGCTTTCTACTTGTTGCTTCCTGCCTGCCACACCATGTACTGTTTCTCTTTTGTGATGTCCCTCTTCCATGCTGCCCTGCCATGGAGCTCACTAACCATGGACTGAAACCTCTACAACTGTGAGCTGAAATAAACCTTTCCTCCTTTAACTTGTTGGTGTTGGATATTTTGTCTCAGCAACAAGAAAAATAATGAAGACAAAAATAATATATGGTTAGTTCCCATCCCCAAAGGCTATGATTTAGGTGTTACAAGTGGATGAGGTTCAAATATTGGTCATTTAAAAAAGCTCTCCACAAATATAAACCTCTCACACTATGTAAATTAGTACAGTTATTATGGAAAACAATGTGGAAGTTACTCAAAAAATCAAAAATAGTGCTACATGTGTTTTAGTAATCCCAATATTGGGCATATTTCTCGAGGAATAAAAATACTATTTAAAGAGATATGCATGCCCCTGTGTCATTGCAATAACCAAGGTATGGAATTAACCTTGGTGTCCAACCAATAATGAGTTTATAAAGAAAATGTAGTATAGGCACAAAATGGAATACTGTTCAGCCATAGAAAAAATTAAATCCTGCCATTTGTTATGATATGGATGAACCTGGAGGATTATGTATATTAAAATAGGCCAAATAAAAAAAACAAATATCACATTATCTCTTCCATGTGTAATCTAAAAAACTTGATCCCATAGAAGTAGAGAAGGTAATAGTGATTATTAGACACTGCAATCCATGGAGATAAAAGAAATGTGTGTTAAAGCATAAGTAAGTACAATCAAACAGGAGAGATGAATTTCAAGAGATCTATTGTATAGAAAGGTGATTATAGTTACTATTAACACATTGTTTCCTTAAAAATAAATAGGACACACATATAAATACCGAATTGTCTCTCTTGTGTGAGAAACTGAAAGTGTAAATGACCAAAATATATAAAAGATAATGTGAAGTAGGAAGCAAAGGTTTCAAAGGAGAAGGGGAAGTAGGGGATGAGGAAAAGAAAGAATGGAAAAAAACATGAGAAAAGACAGAAAAGTAGAAACAAAACTTTTGTAAATAGGGAAGGCTAGAGGAGTGGAAGGGAGGGAAGGGGAATGAGAAAAAACAAGAACTAAGATATATCATGAATGTGATCATAATGTATACTTAAAATGTACCAATAAAGTTAATTTTAAAAAATAAGTAAATCTTGGGAACTTGAAAAAAATATAATGAATGGAAATGAGGTATTCTTATCCAAAAATGATAACTATGTGAATGTGACATAATTCATTTGTTAATTAGCTAAATTTGATCATTCTACAATGTACTTAAATAGTACAATGTACTTAAAACATAATTTACATGATAAAATCACAAATGTTATCTATCAATTTATATAATATGTAAGTACTCTGGCTCTTCAGATGATTCTAATGGGGGGCCAGTTTGAAAATTAGTGAAGCTTTATTTAAACAGAACTGGATTTGAGTTATGGTTCTGTGGATTGCTGTGAATGTCACCTTGAATATGCCAGTCCATCTCCTGAGATTCAGTTTCTTCATTGTAAAGAGGTATACTGGAGTATACTTCACTTATGAAGTAAGGATTAAATAAGATAGCATAGATGAAGTGCTTAGCATACATCATAATAGAAACTGTGTGAAGTGGATGTTAATTATTATTGCTATGTAATTTTGTCAAAGATTTAGAAGAAAGTTTTAATAGGATCTGACCCAGACCTGTTTTGATTCTAAGATTCATATTTTTCTGTCTTTCCAACTACTGTGCTGTCTCAAGGACTCTAGGCCAATCCTTTCAAGGGATTATGACCCTGTGAGCAAGGAAGAAAGGCCCTATTCTTTAATCACAGGGTGTTGATTAGGTTTGATTGCATGTTCCATGGTTATTATTGATCTGGGGAATGATTGATGGTCACTAGTTGTCACTGTCTCATCTTTGCTATAATTGCATGAAATATTTGTCGGGGTTGAGTACCGCTTACTCAGATGCATTAACAATAATTTCCCCAAATGTGTTCCCTTGAAAGAGATTGAATTATTTCCAAAGGTCCTGTACATCTCCTCTGCAGTGCAGGGAAAAGTGCATCCATAAGTTACTCAATTGACACAGATGGGAACCTGAACGGTGCAGCAGTGGGCTGCAAATTCTTCTTCCCAGACATGTCTTGTCTGATGGCAGGACTGGCAGAAGCTCTGGGGGTGCCACCCTGGTCATGCACAAGCATGACTGGTGTTTCCTCTTGGGGAAGAAGTGGACAGGCTGCTAATCCATGTCAGGGCTTTGCAGTCTGACAGCAATGAGTAAGGCAACTTGAAATTAATTTCCCTGTTATGATCACTCTCTACTGCTTCACCTGTCTCTTTCTGGCTTGAACAAGCTGTGAAAGGATCCAGAATAGAAAGAGCACCTGTAATGCTAATACAAAATTAGATGCAAATACTTGCTACACCACTTCCAAGACTGTGCAATACTTTTTCTCTGCACCTCAGTTTACTCATCTTTACAATGGGAATGTAAACAAATTGTGTCGTTAAATCTCCTATTAGTATAGAAATGTGTTCTCTCTGGAGTGTAATATATCCTAAATCACCGGTACTATGATACTTGTTAAGGGCTGTAACTTTGCCATTCCATACACCTTAATTTCCCTAAATAGCAGTATATTTTATTTCCATCAAATAAGGGAAACATCCTCACACTTTTATCTTTGTCATTCTACTCTCTGATCAAAAATGAAATTAATGAATAAGCTAACAGCTGGAATAAACACAGGAGTCACATTTATTAATCTTCTTAAAGAATTAATAAATCAGTTATGCTAATTTGGATAGAAGTAAATCCCAATTTCTTTTAAGGTCTCATAGTGAACTATTTTCTACTTAACTTAATAAGTACACTTAGATTATATGAAAGCTGAAATATAGGGGATTAAGCAAAAATTACATTAAAGATAGCTTTTATCAGATTGAGGTAGAAACCCTCTACTCCAATTTTTTGTAAGGTTTTTATCATAAATGTGTGTTGGGTTTTGTCAAATGCTTTTTCTGTATCTATTGAGATGATCATATGGATTTTGTCCTTAGCTCTATTGATATAGTGTATTACATTGATTGATTTGCGTATGTTGAACCATCTCTGCATCCCTGGGTTGAATCCCACTTGGTCAGGGTGTATGATCAGCCAACAGCCAATATCATACTAAATGGTCAAAACCTGAAATCCTTCACACTAAAATCAGGAACAAGACAAGGATGTCCACTATCACCACTCTTGTTCAATATAGTTTTGGAAACATTAGCTATGGTAATTAGACAAGAGAAAGAAATAAAAGGAATAAAGATAGGAAATGAAGAAGTCAAATTGTCATTCTTTGCAGATGACATGATACTCTATATAGAAGACCCCAAGAACTCCATCAAAAGTCTTCTAGACTTAATAACCGAATTCAGTACAGTAGCTGGATACAAGGTCAACACACAAAACTCAATAGCTTTCCTCTACATGAACAATAGACCCACTGAGACAGAAATAGGGCAAACAATTCCTTTCATAATAGCATCCAAGACTGAAATATCTAGGAATCAACCTAGCAAAAGAAATCAAAGACCTCTTCTCTGAAAACTATAGGACTTTGAAAAGAGAGATTGAATATGATACCAGAAAATGGAAAGACATTCCCTGCTCCTGGGTAGAAAGGATCAATATAGTGAAAATGGCCATACCTCCAAAACTTCTATATACATTCAATGCAATTCCAATTGAAATCCCAGCACCATACTTCATGGACCTTGAGAAAGCAATCCAAAAATTCATTTGGAACAAGGAGAGACCCAGAATAGCAAAAGCAATTCTAGGTAACAGAGACATGACAGGGAGTATCACAATCCCCAACTGCAACTATACTACAAAGCTACTGTGATAAAAACAGCATGGTACTGACAAAGAAACAGACCTGAGGACTAGTAGAACAGATTAGAAGATCCAGAAACAACTCCAGACACACTTAGCCATCTCATCTTCTATAAAGGATCCAAACACCCTCACTAGAGGAAAGATAGCCTCTTTAATAAATGGTGCTGGAAAAATTGGGTTTTAACTTGCCAAAGATTAAAACTAGACATGTATCTCTCACCATGTACTAGCTAAAATCAAAATGGATTAAAGATCTAAATATTAAAATAGAATCGCTGAATTGGCTGGAACAGAAGTTAGGTAGAACTCTTGAAGACATTGGTGTAGATAAAGATTTTATGAACAAAACCTCAGTTGCTTGTGAACTAGCATAAAAAATCAATAAGTGGAATCTCTTCTTATTAAAAGGCTTCTGCAGAACAAGAGAAACCACCAGCAGTGTGAAGAGGCAACTCACAATGTGGGAAAAAATCTTCACCTGCTGTTCCTCAGGCAAAGTCTACTATCTAGAATCTATAATGAACTTTAAAAAACCAGACCTCTCAAATTTAAAGACCCAATCTGAAAATAGACATCTGAAATGAACAGACATTTCTCAGACAAAGAAGTAGAAATAGCAAATAAACATATGAAAAATCTTCAACATCACTGGTCATTTGAGAGATGCAAATGAAAACAATGCTGAGATTCCACCTTACTCCAGAAAGAATGGCTGCTATCATTAAATTAACCAATAGCAAATGCTGGCAGTGCTGTGGGGAAAGAGGAACCCTGCTCCCCTGCTGCATAGACTGGGTGTATAGACTGGTGCAACCACTATGGAAATCAGTATGGAGATACCACAAAGAACAAGGAAGTCCCATTTGACCCCGCTATTCCCCTGCTAGGTATCTTCCCCGAAGAATTAAAAGAATCATACCACAGTGATACCCATGTTCATAGCAGCACAATTTGTAATAGCTAAAACTTGGAAACAGCCCAAATGCCCATCAACTGGAGACTGGATAAAGAAAATGTGGGGTTTTTATAAAATGGAGTATTACTCAGCCATAAAAAATGAGAAATTAGGGACATTTATAGCTAAGTGAATGCACATTGAGGAGATACTCTTAAGTGAAATAAATAGGACATGCATGTGTAAATACCGAATAGTTTCTCTAGTGTGAGAAACTGAAAGTGTAAATAAGAACTAAAACGTATAATAGGTCATGTGAAATAGGAAGGAAAGGGGCAAAGGGGAAAGAAGTGGGAGGAGTAGGGGAAAGGATAGAAGGGAATGGAATTAATATGAGAAAATGGAAAAATAGGAACAAAATCTTTGTGAATAGGGAGGAATGGAGGAGTTGAAGGAAGGGCTGGGCAAGGGTGAAAAATAAGAACCAGAGAGACTATGTAAAGGTGCAAATTTCCAATGATGAATGTCATTATATTGTATACCTAAAATCTACCAATAAAATAAAAATTAAAAAGTTAAAAAGTACATTATAAAATGACAATAGACTGTATTAAGAAGGAGTGTGTTATGCTAAAAATTTGTATTTCCAATTGTTTGCATAAAGTTAAACTATTGGAATGATTACTCGATCAAGCATTGTGCTAGCTATTTTATAATCATTAACTTAGATAATTTTTATTTATGTGAGAAATATTAAATAAGCCCCTAAAGTCATATAAAAATAAGAAAGTCAAACCCAATCTGTCTGATACAGTCAAGACCTTCACGATACAGACAATTCTGAGACTTACAATAGTTCCACTTATAATATTTCAACTTTACAATCGCCTGAAAATACATTTTCAGTAGAAACTGTAATTCAGGTTTTGAATGTTGGTCTTTTTCTGAGCTAGGGATATGTGGTAAAAGTCTCTCTCAAAGCTGGGTACTGGCAGTGAGCTGTAATCAATCACAAGGTTAAACAACCAATACTCTGCAGTGTACTTTGCTGCTGAACTATAACATTAGGTAGGTTAGGCATATTAAATACATTTTTGATTTATAGCATTTTGAGTTGACCATGGGTTTATTGTGACTCACCCCACATAAGTAAAGGAACATCTGCAAGTAGAGGAACATCTCTATCAGGCTAAGTTGGGGTGTCGGGTATGTGCTGTGAGTATTCACTAGGTCCTAAATTAGAGTAACAAAAATCTGCATGGTATTTTTCCTTATTAATGTCATTAGGCAAAATAATTTCCACCTGAATTGACTTTGTCAATAGTCTCAGAGTCATAAAAGGAAGTTTAGGCATTAATTAATCTTTTAGAAAGGTTCTAAGCTCCTACTATGTGTCAAGAACTAGACTAAATGAAATAGTGATAAACACAAACCCAGGCTCTGCATTTTGAAGCTTACTTTTATGGCGTGTGGAAGAGGAGAGATAGAGATTAATTCAAGAATAATTAACAAAACTACAAACTTTGATAAATGCTAGGAAGAAAGAAAATGGGGAGATAAGATTTAGTTTCTGTGCTTGGGATTAGAGGGATATAACAAGAAATGTTTCCCCTGAGGACATGAGAGGAAGCGATGTTGCACCTAAAATTTTCAGTGGAAAACAAACTTAACCAGACAAAGACTAGGGTGTAAGGCATGACAGGCAGAGGAGATGATGTTTGCAAAGATCCTGAATATTCTACATGGAAGGGAAGAAACATTGACTCATGATAATGAAGTAGGCCAGTGTAGCTGGAGAACATGATAAGTCATGTCTTCAAAGACGGCCATATCTCTCACCTCACACATCCTTCTGTATCATGATGTTTCCCCTGCTCCATTAAGAGAAAAAGTCTATTTCACCACCTCCCTGGAATCTCAATGGGCTCTGTGATGGATCTGACCAATTAAATGTGGCAGATGTTGACAATGGGTTATTGTAGCTATAGTATTTAACTATCCTGGCTGCATATGCTTCTTGCCTCTAGGAAGCTATCTTAGAGTAAGTAGTATGGCAATCCTGAGATTATCATATGTTGGGGGTCCTTAAGGACAATACATCATGCAGTGAAACAGACCAGAGTACACTGAATTGTCAGACAAGACCCTACCCATGACCAAGAAGAAGCAATATTGGAAGTGGCTCCCCCAAGCCCAGCTAGAAACCAACTAGCTGAGCCCTTCTAAAATTCCTGGTTCCAAAATTATGAGCAAAGTAAAAAGGGCATTTTAAGCCACTAATTTAAGGGAAATTTAGTATTCATCAGAGAGCAAGCATGTAGATATAACCACAGGTGATCCAAACAAGAAGAGGTGGAGAAAGTTCATTCAGAACTTCAAGGGCATCAACCCACATCACTGGTGTTTGACAGAGACTGGAAAGCAAACAGGATAGTAGGAAAGGTTTATTATGGGAAAAAGGAAGCCTTTGGGAGTGCTCTGATTGGACACTGTTGGCACGGGATGCTGTAGACAGGTAGACTATGTGATTAGTTTGGAGCATATTTGTCTTTCTCTGCTTGGTCTTAACTTAGAATAGGAAGCACTGATTAATTAAGCTGGTAGTGATTGATTAAGTTCTGGGCATTTGTGTCCAATTGCTACAGAGATTGTGGTCTGACCTCCTAAGCTATATGCAATAGGGCTTGTGGGTCAGACTGCTGTTGTCATATATGATCTGGCCATTACCCGTTAATATATTCATTGACTTAGCATGATGCCAGCTAAGGCTACAAGGCAGAAAAGAGAAAATCTCACCTCCTTAAGAGTTTTAGAATTCATTAAGAGTATTGTTCTAGACATGCCAGCTGGAGTTAATTTTGTACTTGGCATACAGACATCTACATGGAAAAGAAATTAAGAAGTAAGGGTAGCGCACAAAACATGGTACAGAAACAATGGCGATTAATGAAAGGAAAAAATGAGTGAGGCAGTAGGGATTAGAGAGATCGAGGAAAATGTGTGATACACCCTGTGTCAAGGTACATGGGATCCAAAACTGAAGAACAAACTAAGACCCAAGCAAATGTCATCAAAGAAGGATTTCAGGCCTCAGGCTTTGACTCATTTATTTAACAAATGCTAACTGATTACCTTTCATGCAGCAAGGATTGTTTTATTATTGGAGGCATTGTTTTGAGCAAAACAAGGCAAATCCTTGCTTTCATGAAATCTGCAAGCTATGTGCTAAAAGGCAGATAACATATAGCTAAGGAGAGAATTATGAATAAAATAAAGCATGTAGCTTGGTACAAAGTGCCTGTAGGGTACAGTGATAGCTGTTTGTTAGTTTGGAAAGGACAGACCACAGAAGCCTTCCATGAGATGGTAATACATAGTGAGGAGGAGCAGGTGATGCTAAGGACTAAGGGAACACCTAGGGAGAAAGAACAGTAGGCAGACAAACATCTGTGAAGAAGACCTGAGACAGGAAGGATTTAGGCATGCTAGGCTGCTGTGGCTTGAGCACTGTGCAGCAGAAGTGAAGAAACACAAAATGAGGATAGGCAGGGCCTGGGTCATTCTGGGCCTTATAGGCCACCATGGGGAGTCTGGGTCTTGTTTAAACACTATGTAAGCCCATTGGAAAGCTTTGTGCTGGGGTGGGAAAGAAATGAAAAGAGTGATTATCTAATTTACACTTTTAAGAGCTCACTGGTTTTATAACATGCTAGAGTGGATATGAAATTCAGAGACCACACTGCAGATTATGACATGAGCACAAGACGGGGCACAGTCCTGGAGTGAGATGCTATCAAGACACAGGAATGTGGTACCCAGTTTGCAGGCACAGGACGAAGGTGTAAGAGGAGAAATGTAACCAGCTAGCCATCCAAGCCGCAGCCTAATGTCAGACTGTCGATATCAGGGAAAGCCCAGCTACTATTTATTCAACAGACCATACGCCAGGCAATTAAAATTTGTGTGTTGTTTAACTTTATAAGCACTTTATGAGATTAATACTATCATCTCCATCTTACAGATGGGGAAACTGAAGTTCAGAGAGTTAAAGGACTAGTTCCGGTTTACAGATGATGCAGACTGCTATGCTGAGAGTCAGATACAACCTTCCTTGCACAACCCCATGGCTAGTATTCTTAACCACTGCACATACTCTTTCTTCAAGCCAGGTGGACTTTATATCGAGTCACTTGAATACAGAAAGCAACTTGCAAAGGATGGAGGTGCTCTACTGAGGACACAGTTATGGAGAGAATATAAATTTGGTGGCCAGGAACTGGACAGGATCCAATTCCCAGGCTCTAGTCTAACTTAAGAATTATCATCAACAGTGCATAAAGAACCCAAATTTGGAAACAATGGGATTTCTCAGCTGCAGCTATTGCCCATCCATAGCCCACGCATGTGCACATTCATAAAGATACTGACACGTCCGCCTCGGCATGTGCCCAGAGGTAGGTACCGTGTGCACGTGTGCATTCTTTTCAGTTTTCGCAGAAGCAGCAGATGGATAATTGCAGCCCCTAAGTGCCTAATCTGCTCTCCGGGACACGGGCAGATTTCTGAGCCAACAAACTTAATTGAACTTTCTATTCCAGCTGGAAAAGGTTACAGAGTCGCTGCATACACAGCACAGGCAGAATGAAAAGGTCAGCGGCTCAGTCCTTTTTGTAATGGATTGACCAAAGGCATATTGTTTTCTTTTCTTTTCTTTTCTTTTTCTTGTTTTTTTTTAAACTTTTTGTTTCTTTCCTTCCAATTTTTTTGTAATATTTCCTACAACCACTAGATTGTAAAACTTAATTAGGGCAAGTAGCATTTCCTTTCCTCAGCTTTGAAAGAGGTACACATTAGGCTGACAGTCTCTGTGGTTCTCAGAAAGGTTATTTGAGCCTTCATGTGAGAAAAGGAAACGCATTTGGTTTAAAGGTAAGTGCCTGGGCTTTTAAAATCTCCTTCAACACACAGTCAAAGACCCTCTCCATCAGTGCAACTCTAACTTTAGCATGTGTAAGAATTAACTTGAAAGTGTTTTAAAAAACAGATTCCTAGACCCATCCCTTAGAGATGCTGAGTCAGACCAGGGGGAGAATTTGCATTTCTCAGCCCCATAAGTTGCATATTTAATAAGCTCTGAGATGATACTAATGCTGCGGGTCCCCAGACCAAACACTGAGCACACTGCTCTATAGTCCTTTCCCTATTGAACCTACTGACGTGTTCTTGTCATCGAGCGCCTCAGTAATACCCTGAAATGGAGAAGATGGAAAAGAAGAGAGCCTTGTTTGAGTGCATGCTGTTTATATCACTCAGAAAGACAAGATTCAATTTGGAGTGCTACATTTTAAGAACCCCTTTTGGAAGCTGGAATCCATCCATGGATACATAACCTGAGAGCATTGTGCTGACATCGAAGCTGGACTTTAAATAATGGGTAGAACTTGAAGATGCCATGTGCTGGGGGCAGGGTGGAAGGAGGTGAATCCTATGAAGAACTAAGGAAATTTCTTAGCTGAAAAGAGAAATTTTAAGAAACATGATTCCTGTCATCAAATAGCTGAAATACTGTCATGCAGAACAGGGATTAAGCTTTGTCACAGCCACTCTGGGGGACAGGACCAAATCTTGGCTGAGGGGATAGCGTTGGGGGTGAGGGAGAACAACTTAATTCAATCTAAGGAAGTAATAGAAAGTCATTTCTAATAATTAAAGTGGGAATTGGCTGTGGCATTGGAGAGTTAGCTCTCCATCATTGATAGTATCATTGATAGTATCCAATCAGACATTGGAGAACAGCTTACTGGGGAGGCTGTAAAGCAGATTGAGGCATCTTTACAAAGCTGGATGAGATAGTTAATTTCTCCCACAGTATTCTACACACAATTAATGTTCAATAAATGTCAAAATAATATATTTCTTGGTTTGCTATTCTTACTTCCTCTAGGATTTCTCAAATGAGTCCCTTATGACTGGCTACTTGGATTCATAGCTTTTGATGCACTCTCTTTGTTTTCAGTTTGCCTGTCATTAAATCTATGCTTTACATGGCTGCCATATAAAATGCAAATATCATCATGTCATCTGGTGGATAAATTCATCCTCCACTGGATGCCCTTAACTGTTTTCCTATTGTCAGTGAAATAAATGTCACTCTCCCTGGCCTGTAATACAGTGCCTCTATAACCTAGACTCCACATAACAGGTCTCAGTTCTCTCAACTTTGTTCCTCTTGGATTTCCTTTTTTTTTGTACCAGGGATCAAACTTGAGACCTTGTGCTTTTGAGGCAGGAGGCAGAACCACTGAGCTAAATTCCTGGCCCTGGATTTCCTTTTATAAAACAGTCTACTGCAAGCCTCTCTGTCTTTGCTTAGAATAATTGTCTACTTGAGATATTTTTACCTTTTTTACTCCACATAGCTAGCCTTTTTTTTTTATTCATTAAGTGTATTAGTACATTTTAGGTATACAATATGATGACATCATCATTGGGAATTTGTACCTTTACGTGATATATCTTGGTTCTGATTTTTTCCCCATTCCTGTGCTCTCCCTTCAACCCCTCTATCCCTCTCTATTTACAAAGACTTTGTTTCCATTTTTTTCTTTTCTCATAAACTACCCTGAAAGCACCTGAACTGGTCTCATCTAGCTAACTTACCTAACTCTTCAGACTGCTTTAGTGGTTATCTCTTAGGGAAAGCCATCTCCAGGAGCTCAGATTGGGAATAAAAATGAAGAAGCATGTAGCCTGCTACTCATGGATAAGCCAATTCACTCTCATATATTTCTATTATGGTAGAAGAAGTTATTCTCAACTGTAGAACAAAGTAATATATTCCCAAGAATATCCAATAGCACCTTAAGATGTGAGTGTGTTTTCAAAACAAACAAATGAAGTGTCACTGTTAAAGAGGCTGTACATGTGTCTGTGAGGGCAGACATGATCCTTAGGGGTAAACCTGGCCAAGTGGAGACTGCAGGACACTGGGGAAGGCATGGCCATCCCAAAGGGCTGCCTCATCTGCACACTAGCATGTTGTTACCATATATGTGGAAATGTGAGCCCAGTGTTTTTAGATCTACTTTTCAAGAGAATACAAAAATCCAGATTTTTATAGGAAACACCATAATTGTAAAAGTGTTTCTTTTTAAATGCAGTGTGGCTAGACACTATGGCTCAAAGACTAAAATTTTACAACCTCCATTTGAACTCTTTTCTAGCCTGCCTGATACTCACCTGACTACCTCCACAGGCACAGGACCAGTAAAAATGGGTTGAATATCTCTACACCTAGGTGATGTGGGTCAGGAAAGAAAAACAATTTCTCTTATTTAGTTCTTCTCTAATCATGGAAGGCTGGACATATTCCTTATTTTCCTATGCCAGTTTCCTAAACTACCATGTGAGAATCTTAAGTTTTATTCTGAATACCTTGTAGAGTGTTTGGAAAAAACTAAATGAGATAATGAAAGTGAATGTCCCTTAAAAACAACAAGTTAGCCCGCTGAAGACACTGAAACTCGAGTTTCCCATAGCAGAAGCATCGTGTCTTCCACATCCTAATTCCTAATGGACTGGTTCCACCATGAAGGTAAAGATTTTAGATCATTTTCCAGTGGTTGTTTCTTCAGTTTATCATAAATACTTTGGTTCAAGGCAGGGTAGTTCACTAGGTGAAGTTCAAGATTGATTGATAATTGGTTCTCATCCAAAAGACTGCAGGAAGGACACATGTACCTCTCTTTCCCATGACATGGCTGAACTCTAATTTTATATCTCTGTGTCACATTGTCCTTCTGTACAGAACTCTGCCAGATTATGTCTATTGTTGTTTTCCTCTCCTTCTCTTCCTCTTCCGCTTCTCTTTCCTCCTCCTCTTCCTCTTCTTCTCCTCCTTCTTTTTCTCCTTCTTCTCCATCTCCTCCTCCTCCTCTTCCTCCTTCTCCCTCCTTTGCAAAAATAAAAACAGAGCAGAATCTATCAGTGTGAAGAAGTTGCTTATCATAGGGTAGCTGCTGCTGAGAGTTACCCCTCTGTGCCACAGTTGAAATGAAAGATGGATATTGAAGCCTTCCTAGAAAGGAAGAATGTGCCAGAAATTCAAATACTGTTCACAAATGAGTTGACTCTATACAGCAGAATGGTTGAAAACATGAGTTTTGAAGTGACTTAGTTTGAGATTAATTCCTGGGGGTTTTTTGAGCAGCAACTGTGGTTAATTTAAAAAAAAACAAAACAAAACAGTAAGACTATAATTGTTCTCTTCTCACTATATCCATTCCCCCTGAAATGTGACTTTGTAGTCTTTCCTGTGGTTAGAAAGAATCTGTTTCTCCACTCTCCTATATCTGGACTAATAGAAAGTACAGAAGTGACATTAGCAATTCCAAACCTAGGCCTCAAGTAACCCTAAAGGGGCACCTGCTTCTGCAGCTGCTGCTGCTCCTCTGCTCTCTCTTGCTCTTCTTATTCCTCCTCCTCCTCCTCCTCCTCCTCCTCCTCTTCCTCCTCCTTCTCCTTCTCTTCTCTCACTCCACCCTCTCTCCTTTCCTCCCCCCTCCCCCTATTGGTAGCAAATTCTGTCACTAACATAAATGCAAGCCTACGCTTGTCTAAGCTGACAGGTGATGAAAGCTACATGGAATAGTCACCTTACCTTGCTGGACCCACCTGTTAGACAGGCCATGCGAGGCCTTGGGTGGACTTATCCTGGACTACCCTCGTATGACCTGTCATCATATTGCAGATGAATAAGTGAGCACAGCCAAGATTAATTGAGCCTCATTAATATCATCAGAACCACCTAAATGACTGAGATGAGAAATATTCGACGCCTCTTTTTTAAATCACTATGTTCTAGGGATGATTTTTCATCCAGCATTATTTAACCAATATAGACCTAGAGTAATCAAGCGATCTTTCTAATTTTGATGCTTCAACTGCAAATGAGATTAATACTATAGTGTCCCACGAATGGATTCTGTCACTGAAAGAAGTTGAATTGGAAAGATTTTACTGAGATGGCCTTTCTTTTAAGATCATCCACGTTTCTGGTGCTTGGCTCCTTGTGAATGTGAATGTACTCCTCTGTATACCCCAAACACACTTACCCACATCCAAGGGCGAACAATGAAACCTCACCATAAATCCCAGATGTCACCAAGGACTAGCAATAACTGTACTTAAATTAAAACTAGCTTCATCAGCAAGTGGCTAATATGAGCTGGAATCCTCATTTCCCTGAGAGAAAATGAGATAAAATGAAACACACCATTGCACTCACCACAGACTTAGGATCGGAGTGTTAGATTCTACACTGGATTCGGTTTGATAATTTGTGACTTGAGAGTCTGCTTTTCAATCTCCTGGAAAGGAGAATAAGTAAAACCTGCTAACAGGGTTTCAATGAACATTGATCTGGAAATTTCCAGAGAGACCTGAGATTGCAGCCACTTGTTCCATATTCTCTGCCACAAAAGTTACCTCTCCCCATCCCTGCCTTACATGCCATGATCTGCCACATGGAATTCGAAGAGCAAAAGAGCACTCTCTCTCCCCTCTTTCCAGCTTCCTCAAGACCCTGATTCCTGTCTTGGCTCCTCCATTAAAGTCCACATTTTGAACAGAAGATCATACTATTTCTCTCTCCTTCACAGCTAATGACTTACCTAATGATTTACTGGTGACACATTTCTGTTTGAATTACATATACCCTTAAGGTGCTACAGAAAAAGAATGCTGCATGTCCCCTTGAAGGTCTTTGGTGAACAAGCATAGCCAGTTACAGTGCTTAAATTCAGAATGGGCCTTGGAATCTGCCCTGGCAGTAGCAGCTATAGGAGCTGTAATATACTAAGGACAAATATTTATATTGCACTCCTCTATGTTGAAACACAGCTTTTCACAGGTTATCATGCTCAGTCCTCACAATAATCTTATGAAATAAGTGTTCTTAGGATTCTTATTTTCCAGATGAGAAAAGTTAAGCGTAGCCAGATTAAGTGGCCTATAGCCATACACAGTAAATATACTAGAAACTAGGATATAAAGTTGGGCAATTTGGCAACCGATTCTGCATCTGTACACTTAATCATTGTGCTATTGTAAGAGAACATTACAGAAAACTTCCTACCAATTATTGGAGTTGCAGAAGTGATGAAAGTGATGTCATCTCTCTGCCTTCCTGGTTATAGAGCACTATGGCTGAAAGCTACTTTTGGCGGATAGCATCCCCATTTCTGCCATTCTACAGATAAAGGATTTAAGGTAAAGAAGAGTGCAGTGGTTTGTCCAGGATCAGCACATTTCAAAATGGTGAGTGGGAAAGAGTGATTTGTTAGCCTTTGAATCTTGATGCTATGGTTATAACTGTCCTATGAGCACTTGTTTGCTGAGTGTTCATTATAGGCTGGATGTTGTGCTAAATGTTGTATGTAGTTTTTCCTTTAATTCACAGGAAATCCTGGAACAAGAAAACTGGTATGGAGAAGTTGAGGCATGGTCCAAGGTCACATGGTTGGTAATGGGAGGAGTAGAATGCATTCTTGTTCTGGCTGACTTCACAGCCCCTGGGCTTAGCCACTGAGTAGCACTGGACAGTAAGGTCAGACCCTGACTGAAATCATTTCACTCCTGATTGAGAAGAAATCAGAGACCTGTCATTGACTTATAAATTCTTCTTTTACTGCCCATATCCAGAGAAGCCTGAGTTTTCATTTCATGGAACTTCACAGAATGAAATAGAATATAATTTTGAAATATGAAGAATCGAAAGATCATGTGGAAGAAACATTTGTAGAGAGATATCAACTTCATATTTCAAAAGTAATTGCATAGGATTGGCAAGGAGATTTCCTAGGAAATATAGAAATTTAGAAATAGACACTGAAGTGAAATAAAGCCTTGGATAACTTTTAAATTTATAGGCAGAAATCATTGAGCAGAAATGTATCTAGAAAATTAAAGTATAAACTCCTTGAGGTCAAAAATCTAGGGTCTGTATTCTGTTTCTTCTGAACTTATCAGTCTATTGGCATGATGTAGGTTCCAAGCCACTCGTTTAAACCTTAATGACATCTAAGCCATTGTATGGGTGCAAGAATAAGTCTTAAAATGATGATGTGAATTTTCAAATATACATGTCCCAATTTCAAGCTCCGTGCACACAACATATAATTCTTGTCTACTTGAATTGAAGGAGAAATAATAGAAAAAAGGAACCATTTCCAAACATAATACTTGGATTGGGTGTAGTTTGGCTGAATTAGAGGTTATTTAATTTCCTCAACTGATGCTTAATCCCTTGTTTCATCCTCAGCCAGAAAGTTGGCCAAACTCTGATTAAACACTAGGGATGGAATATTCTAGGTAACCTTAAGTAAAAGGAAATAGGAAACTACCACTTCTTAGGAGCATTAGCTTTTCCTCAACTCTGACTTTCAATTCCATTTTTATAAGCAATTAAAACATATCCTCTATAACAGCAGGCTGAGATGATTCAACGCTTTCCCACCAAAAGAAGCCTACTTCTAAAGCTTGAGTTTTTTTTCATGGATTGTTCAGTGTCTCCTATCCAATATTCATCTCCTAGCCAGAGGTCATTATTCTTGGTGGAAGAAAAGGTCAACAGGGAGCTCATTCCAGATTTCATAGACCATCAAATCCTTGTATTCTATTGCAAACCTGCTAATTTCAAGGCTAAGAATTGCTCAGGAGACATTGAGCCAAGACCACCTAGTGCCTTTAGAGTCCTAACATTGTAGTCTTTTCGTGCCAGAAAGGGACCTTGGAGATAATTTTGTTCTGGCCTGTCATTTTGTAGATGGGGAGACAGAAGAGCTAAGAGACTTGCCCAAGTTCACACAGCTGGCTAATGGCAGAGTTGGACATAGGCCCCAGCTCCCCACACTCCTGGCTCACTGTCTGTCCACTCCCCCATGCTGTCTCCTCTGGCTGCTCAGCTGTCACCAAGGCCTCTGCAGCATTGGATTCTCAGTAACGAGCCCCTGGAAATAGATAGGGAAGTCCTTCCTTCTTGTCTTTTATACCTCTAATCCGTCATTTGCTTCATTCTAGTGCATGGAAGTGTTTCCAGTTTGATTGCAGCTGCAAAACAAAAGACTACTTTTGATTTTCCCTCTGAACAAGTTGTTTACACTGGGTTGATTTTATTGTATAATGCAGTGGATATCTCCGTCCATTAAAGAATGCATTTTAGCAAAGGATAGAATCATGGCCCTCATATAAATGTGATGCGGAGCCTAAGGGCCAGCGATGGGCAAGGACATGCTGAACAAATGTCAAGCTGCAAAATTTCAGGTAGCTGTTGCTTAATCCAGAGCATTTTCCACATTGCCCTTGCTTGCACATGGAGGTTTTTGGCTGCTGCAGTGTATTCAATTGTATCTAGAAACATTTATGAATGTTGAAACTGAAGGGAAAAGGCTGTATTACAGACATCTGGTGAGTAGAGGTCAGAGTTGCTGCTAAGAGTCCTAACATGGATAGAATAGACCCTCACCACAGAGGATTATAGACCTCGGAGACACCTCCAAACTCCAAGGATAGCTGGTTCAAAGACACCTGACTGATCTCCAGCTTCTTAAGTTAAAAGAACTTAAACTAAACATTCAGAGCTAAATGTGTTGGAGATAGCACTAAATAATTTCAGCTTACTGTTATAGAGAGTATATTTAATTCGCTTAAATAAAATAAAAAATATTCTACTTAACTCATGAATCAATAATGGGAACAATAAGAGATTACAAATAACTCAAAAGGAACTTTTTAGAAAAACATCATAGGTGACCAGGATAGCTGAAATAGATTTACAAATAGATATAAAATTGGTCAAACAACAGAGAGCAATCAATTTTGTCTCCACTGGATGCAACCTGCATTCCTATGGGATAATAATTATTTGCATTAATACTAGTTTTATTCCAACTTAAGGAATTGTAAAATACCTCAGAGATAATGAAATATAACTCAATGTAGAGACAGTAGCTGCAGCCCAGAAGAGTGGATTACAGAGGAACTCCATTCATCTTTTTGTGTGCGTTTCAAAATCTTTCCCAATTTTTCTGACATTCTCAAGTGATGATAACTTTCCTCTTGATACTGATAGCTGTAAATCTCTGCAAGAGATTTCCAAAAAGAACTTCTTTCTTTTAGGAAGTAAAGTCTGTCACTGTCTTTCATACACAGTCTCTTTTAGTACCTTGTCCCCTTACTTCCTTCTCCTTCTAGACCCGTATTCTACAGCCTGGTCTCACCGGTCTTCCAGTTTTTCTCTTCCATCTGTCAAAACTGTAAAGTGTCTAAACGACTGTATTCAAGCCCTCCTACTTGCTTTTCCCTGCTGTATGACTTTTGAGAAGAGATTTGACCTCACTAAACCTCATATTCCTCATCTGAAAAATGATAAGTGTGGTTTCTACTTCACAAGGCTTTGATTCAAATAAAGTTCTGGGTTGGATAATGTTTCTTCACCTGGTTTTTCAAGGATGTGTGCTAGGGAGACACTTCATTATTAAAAGGAGGGTTTATAGGAAGAAGGATAAGCTGTTATGTTGATATTCATTAAAAAATAAAACATACTTCATCAGCAGGATCTGAACCCCAGCCAACCCAAGAAATCATTTATGAAGTGTATGATAATAAGAAGAATGTTCACTATTAAGTACTATATGTCAGATGGTATGGAATGTTTTATGTTCATTATCTTTGGAACTTTACTCCTACCTTTTAAAATGATATAATCATCCCTAATTCATAAAGAAGAAAACAGGTGCACAATAATTCTCTCAAGGACCTACAACTAATACATGTTCAATTCAGAGTCAATACATTTCTTTTTTGATAGAAAAACTCATGTCCTTCAAATGTATTCATGTCCTTCAAGGAGTCTGGGAAGGTCAGATGGAACATGCCCCCTAGTTCCCTTTCCATGTGAACCTCTATTTATACTTCTTCTAAAAATTTTACTTTCCTTATTTCACTGTGCTGAACACAGTTTGGGACAGTCACATCAAAGGGAACATCTTACTTGTATCTAAATTATTCTTGAAGCACAGGATACCAGCTTTTCTACACATTTAGGGAATTCAAGAGAGGCATTAAAAATACAGATTCTTGGGTCTGGTTGAGTTTCTCCTCATAGATCACTCAATCTTTATTAAATATGAGTTCTTAGGAAATTTAATTAACAACTTTAAGTCGTATTTTGCATATCTGGAAACTATAGTGATATAGTGCTTACTATTTGAGAGATAAGTGAAGTAATTCATGTTAACATTTGCTTGATTACTTGCAATATAGTAAATATCCTATAAATAAAAGACATCATTAGCATGACTTTTTTACTGCTATTAACACAATGCATCACATAAGACATAACACCTAAAGCAGAAACAAATTGCTTGCAAATACTTCCTCCAAGCAGGGATCATGGAAAGGTGGGGCACTGAGTTTTAATAGCCACTGAGACATCCATTTCTTTGTAAACTGTAATGTTTTTATATATTAGTGAATTCTAATTTTTATAACTTTAAACAACTTCAAAGTTATGTTATGAAGGGTATATAAGGTTACAAGAGCAGAATGCAAGTTTTCAAATACTCTAAGTAAACGAAATAAGGAAAGAAGGAAAGAAAGAAACAAAAAGAAAGAAAGAAAGCTGAAAGCTTTGAAAGTTCTTTTTCTATCCCAAAACAGGGAGTGCATCTGTTTCCCAAAAGACCAGAAGCAGAAATTTGGACACTTATTTTCTTTTTGTCCTCTTTAAGACTCCATGTATTCTCATGTTTGCTTTTCCCTCCTTGTTACCTTCATTCTTCATGAGTCCATCTTCCATGGTTCCCTTCTTACTTGTGCCACATCCATCAAGGCCTCATCACACAATGGCCTCTTCATCCAACTGAGCTGCTCAGTGGCAAGGGTGCTCATGGACTCAGCCTATCTCCTAATAGCAGCTTTCGGAAGGGAAGAACTTAAATGGCAAACCTATCATCTAGGTTGTTTACCTGATGGTTTCCTGGCTTATCCAACCAGCTTTGTCTATAAGTAGAAGAATCATATAGTAGTAGCTCTGCAGAGAGATAACACTACAAGAAAGGAAAGTTTCAAGTACCCTAGGTAAGGTAAACAATGATGTATTTTTATATGTCAATTTAGACTAACTCGAGAGAAATTGTTTAAGTCACTATAAAAGGAAAAGTTTTCAGGTATAAAATAATGCATAGGATCTTGAGAAGATGCATAGATTCTCACTATGATCTCATTAATGCTCTAATTATTTACAGTATAGTCATTTAAGAGCCCAGGGTAACTTCTCTAAACAAATGATTTTGTGCATACACCCAAGAAACAGAGTTTATACATGCTACTACTGACAGCTCTGGTTGAGATGCTCTGTCCACTCAGTACCCTGAGTGGGTGGGGTTGTTTTTTTCTTTTTTATAATTCAAGCATTGAATGAATCTTGACTATATCTTCTGACATCATTGTGAACCAGTGGAGAATCTTGCTTTTATAACATTTGACTGGTTTGTGGACCCAAAGGATATTTGTGATGCAAATATCTAGAGGCATTAGTATTAACTCCATTTGTTCAATGGCACAAAAAATGCTAAAACTCTCCTTCTAGAGCATACATATTAGACAAGAACATTCTATAGGAACTAATTAGAGTGCCTTTATTTTGCTTATGCAAAGATAACTTAAAAATTGATGCCATATACTGAATTTAAAATGGCCAGTGGAGGTTTAGAAAACAACTTACAAGATAAGTTAAGATTCTTAGTTTTCTAATATGGTTACATGGGACACTGGGTTAAGTAAGACAAAATGTTAGTCTGAGAAGGGCTAATATTTGGAATCATGCATTGTATTGCTGTGTATTGTATTGTGTTGAATCATGTATTGTATCATGTTGTGCATTGAAATGGCTGGCAGAAGAACTGTGACCTTTCCTAGATATAGGGACTTGAGAAAGCCACTTCTCTGATTCTGAGTTCTATCAGGTGTAAAAGAGGGGCAATGTGTCTATCATGGGATAGTCTGGAGACCATAGGTGGTGATTTAACAAGTACAAAAGAACAAACATCCATGTTCTACATAATAATAAGTTTTAGCTTCATCATCTCCTTTTGAACCATTGGGGAAATGAGGATACGGAGATGTCAAGTGACTTGGAAAATGTTGCATAACTAGTTGGTATCACTGAGTTGTATAACTCACATTGCTTGGCTCTCAAGTGAAAGCCAGGGAAGTGCTGCCTTTGTAGCTCTAAAGACCTGCCAGTTCCATGATTCCACTCATGATAGGATACAGTTTGTGCCTAAGTACCTTGAAATCAAACCTTGTCATAATTATTACCACTTACTAGCTGATTTAGTAATAGGCCAGCTGCTTAATATTTATGCACATCAATTTTCTAATTTGAAAAAAGGTACAGTACAAGTAATAGAAAATTCATAGTACTGCTATAAGATTATGTAAAGAGCTAAGCACAGCACTTGGGATATAATGTTTAATAAACATTAGTTATGATGGAGGAAAAGATTTGGAGGAGAAGAAAATGAAACTTTTTTCATTGCTTTGAAGTTTAATAATTTTATTTCCTGGAAAACAAAGGAAAGGTAGGATGGATAAATCTCCCAAAGCAGGCTCTATTGATACAGCAGAAGCACTAAAGGATTATATTGAATCCTACAATTCAGCAGAAGCCACCTCAGAAGCAAGTGTGAAAGGTGTCAGATCATGGGCTGGTTCTCCTCTGAAACTCAACTTCCTACAAGGTTGTGTTGAAACTGCTTCCTATGAAGGAAGATCATTTGACTGACCTCTGCAAAATCATGCATGTCTTGGCCCCTCTTCTCTTCCCAATAAATAAACTCTCTGAAACATCACAAAAATTTCTCTCATTGTGTAATCATTCCCTGAATCTGCCTAGATTATCTCTCAAATGAAAACACTGTCCCAATATTGTTAGCCTATGAAAATCTTACTTTTTAAACCTTGGCTAAGTTTCACTGTTACTCCGTCATTAATGTCCTCCCTAGATGAGGCAAATTCGTCCTTAACTTGCATCATGCTTCACTGTGTTCCTTTCTCCAGACTGTTTTGCTGGGTGCTTATTTCTCCCTTCACAACTACGTTGTAAGTTCCTTGAAGACAGAACCAATATAAATTTCATCCTTATGTTACCTGAAATTCGTAGTATGAGGTATTTCATAGACATATTAAATATTGGCCAAATTAAACTGAAATTTAAACTCTTCAAAGAAATGTGAGTTTTAGGGAAGTTGTACATGCATGATTAATCTCTAACAGCACTGGAGATGATGCTGCCTGAGAGAAATAAAGGTCCAAAACAGCTTTCAAAGAATGAATATTTTTCCAGTAATTAATTTAGCTACTAGTTATTGGCATGTACCAACTAGCAGTCACTTTTCTAAGTTACATGTGTGACATCTCTCAATTAACTCTTGCAACAATTCAGTGAGGGGTTTCTCATGATTACTCCCATAGTTTGTATTAATAAACTGAGAACTGGAGAGGTTGGATGACTTTCACGAGGTCTAACAAATAATATATGATGAATTCTGGGTATGTCAACAGATTATATAATTGTAATCACTATGAATACTCCTCGAGAGCCAAGAAAGTGCTCAACTCCAGGTAAATGGTCAAGAAAGATTCAGGACCAAGGACAGCGCAGGGACCGCACTTCACCCTCCTTTGTCTTGGAGTATAACCTTCTCTGGCTCATTTTCTAAACTCAGTATCTACCAACGAGTCCAGTAATCCCTAGTGAGGATCAGCCAGGAACTGCCAGGACCAGCCTGATGGGAGCTTAATAGGTAGGGCTAGAGCTAGAACAGTAAGAATGGCAATGCTACAATGAGATTTTCCTGCTATTTTGTAGCACGGTAGAACACTAAGAAAGGCTGCAGCGACGGTAAAACAGTTCCCATTGCCCACTTTCTCTCTCTGTGTCTCTGTAATGTAGCCAGAGACTTAAATACGATTGAGTTAATCTTTGAAGAAAACAGAAAATACTGTAACAATAAAGGCGGTAACATGGTTACAAATGAGAGCTACTGCTCCCTTCTGCATTCTAAATTCCGAGGATAATTCTGCAGAGCTTCATTACCAGAGTATAATTGTGTTATAGAACTCTAAATCACCCTGCTACACTTAACTGGCAATAACATTAAGATAGCGCAGATATTCATTTTAATTAAAACATAGCCTCAAACTATTTCCCTGCTATAAGAGGCAAAACTTTCTCTCTTTTTTTTTCCTTCCTACACAGAAACTTTCATTTGTTAGCACATCTATGGCCAGCAGTAGATAGGAGATTTAAACACAATTAGAAAATCCCACCTTTTAAGCCAGGAGCAGTTAGTGCTTTGCTGAAGAAGATGAATAGCAGGAAAGATGGTACTGGTTTTAATCTTTTTCTAATATGTGAGGCACTGACAGCAATTGTTTCAGAGAGGTTGACATTCATAGATAATCACCGAGTCACGCAAATAGGAATTGAAACATAGTATTCTCAAAATTAACAAAAGTCTCAGTAGCCAGCAGTCTTCCAAAATACCCCATTGCCCAAGGCAGAAACATGCATTTATTTAGCAAATACTTATTGAATGCCTATTTTGTGCTGCATGTTGAGGATAAACAAATGAGTATGAGTTGGCACCTTTCCTTAAATATACACCCAGCTAGCCAATATTTCTAGAGAAATTGTCATATGAATAAGAAACTTTTTTCAAAATGTTCTATAGAAGATATAATCCAAAATTCCTATCTTCCCTCAGAGAAAGGAAATCTGGCCCAGATTTTGAAATACATGCAGTTTTCCAGTCAGACAAGTGAAAGATGACAGTAGAGGAATTACATATGCAAAAGCAGAGTTACAAGAAATTGTATTGACTATTTGGAATTTTCTAAATGGTTCAGTATTTCTAGCCTGTAGTATGTAAAAAATTAAGGGGAAATGATGTTGGTAAGGTCCAAAGTCTTAAATACATTGGAAGTAGTGTGGGCATCTGCTTATAGGAGATGGAAGAGCAATTGAAGGGTTTGGGGACTGATTGGCATTGATGTAAAAATGACTATGTCTGGGCATAGTAGTGCATGCCTGTAATCCCAGGACTTGGGAGGCTGAGGCAGGAGTTGCCAGGAATTTTAGGCTACCTCAGCCTTCAACCTAGTGATTTCAGGCCAGCCTGATTTATATAACAAGACCCAGCCTTAAAAAAAAAAAAGTAACCATAGAGGCTTTAGAACATGAAAACCAAATTCTGTGTGTCAAATTCAAAATGTCAATTCACTTTCTATCCACATAGAAATATTTATACAATGGCAACAATGGCAATTGGATCAGCAGCACTGATCAAAGTCTCTGAATGTGTAATTCATGACAAATGCTTTGTATATAATATCTTAGAAAATCCTTAAGTGTTTAAGGATCAATGTTCTCCATTTCACATATGAGAAAACTCAGGTACACACAAATTAAATGCTCAGCTGGACAGAATCGGGATTCAATCTCAGACATATTTCCAAGTCCTCTGCATAGAACCAGAGTTACTCAACAGACTTTGAAGTGCCAATTATATTCTGTCCATTATAAAAAGATGTAAAGCATTTTGCCTTTACATCTCCTTATTCAAAAGATAATTGTGTATATTGTTCTATGAATACAAACCAGGCTCTTTGTCATTCATCTTACTTATGCCCTTTGCACTCCTAGGTCTCCTCCCCCTCCTGTATATATGTCGAAATTCACCTTACACTTTGAGGTTAAGCTGAGCACTGACCCATTGCAGGGTGACCACCATCTGCTGGAATTGATGTCTTCTACTGCGAGTCAGTTTCTGTTCTAGATGTTGGGTTACAGAGATGTATTGGACAGATGAAGTCACTTCCGGTAGACTTTAATTTTGAAGTTATACAGTTAATGAGTATCAGAACCGGAATTGAACCTGACAGCCTTGCATTATAGCTAAGCTGCACTGTTCAGTGTGATAGCCATTTGTCCCATGTGGCTTTTGAGCACTTGATATGTGGCTAATATAAAATGATAGGAGTTGTAACTATAAAAAGCACACAAAATGGTAAAAATAGTACAAAAATGTGTAAAATGTCTTCTGGGTTATGTATGATGTAGGTTTTCTATTGAAATGATAATATTTTATATTTAATGAGTCAAACACTGTGTTATTATTATCACTTTCACCTAATTCCTTTTACCTTTTAGTATGGGTACTGACTGAGAAACCTAAAATGGCATGCGAGTTGCTTTATATTTTTATGGGACAATATTGGTACTCCCAATTATTATGCCATAATATCTCTCTAATAAAAGGATAGATTTAAAATATAACTGAAAAGAGAAATTAATATTTGGCATTAATTTCAGTGATATACTAGAATGTGTTGACAGTGGGTGAAGAGAACTTTTCATTAGATAGGCAAGATGAAGGTCTATTGGATAATGTGATCTTTAAGTACCCATATATTGTGTAAAATAGGCAGAGAGCTTGTTGCCACAGATTTAATGGTTAATATCTACTTAAAATATTATAACTTTTTAAACTCACAGAAGATGCTGAGTATAACAGAAATATATAGCTTTTTAAAACACAATTACTATTTTAAAATCTATACTCAAAGTACCTCAATCTTGGATCTCAAAGTATCCCATCAGTAGATGTCATTTGCATCTATGCCATAGAAAACATTCTCTCAATTTATTGCAAGATTCATGTATCAAGTGGAATACATGTACCACCATGTGTGCATTTGAGTCTATTTTGTCTGTCTTTTCTTCTTCAATTTCATGGTGAACTTGTACACAACATGAAACATCAAGGCCCTGTATTTCACCAGCTGTATCAACACCGTCATAGAGCCTTGCATATCTTACATGTGTAATAGAAAGGCATTCTGTATTGATTGTCCAGAACAAATGGAACAAGTATATTTACTAGACCCAGACTATTGGGTTCTTTTTGAGCCAATTTCAAAAAATTGGATATTGTCTTTAAGAAATCTCTGCTACCAGATTCTTTCTGGTTATTTAATGATAATTCTGAAGTGTTTGTCAAGTCATTGCCTTTGGTTACATTTGTAAAACTTTAAATAGTTGCCAAAGTGCTTGCACATCCATTTAATCTTCACAATTGACTGCAAAACTAAAAGAGAATGGATCATTGAAAACGTGAAGAGACAAAATGGCCCGGCTGAAGTGGAACTTGTAATTATAAATGATAGAACTGACCCTCTCAGACTGAGCTTGGGGCATTTCTACCACACTATGCTGATGTATCTCAGTACAAGTTCTTTGTTAAGGTACTGCATATTGAGATTTTTAAAAAGGTCTCTTTAGCTTCAACCTCAACTATGTTCCATATTAACTTCCTAATATCTGGATTTTTTTTCTGGGCATATATTTATAGTATAGCACTCAAAAATTGTTGGGCATATTTACTCAACCCTTGGGCAGCTTATAGGTTTTCTGCTCTCTCGATTCCTTTGCTAAATCCAAGTTCTAAGAAGCTAATAGGATTTAAATCTCTTTAACTTGTAAGAAAGTTACTTGCTGCCTTCCCAGACTTGACTATGGATTGTCTCAGATGAAAATAGACAATGGCTCCAGGCTTCCGACTAGAGATTTCAAATATTTCTAATTTCTTCAATTTAACTTCATTTAAATTTTACTGAGAGGTAATTGCACTGAATTAATATCGTTACAATTATGCTGAAATCAATCCATTAACATCTTGAAAATTCTTATTAATCGGGCAGCAATGTTATGGATAAAAACAGAAATACATCCTCTATTTGGAGTGTAGATTAATATAATAAGAATGCTGGAGTTAATTTCTCCAGGATATGAATTTCTTAAGAGCTCAAGACTTGACACTCTGTTTTCTGGTTTTTAAGTGCTGCTTTTAGTACACGAAGATAATATTTGCATGTAAAAGTACCTGGATCCACTTGCCCTCATCCCTTTTTCAGCAAAGGGAAGCTGATTAAAAGTCCAAGTCACAGAGCTATATTTCTGTATGTGTTCGTTTGCCTTTTAGCGTCTATTTTCTATCCCATAAATATGCTTAAGACAAGGAACATGTCACTACCCAAGTTTTTTTAACTTTACATCTAGCACCATTCTTAAAATTCAGTAAATATGCTCAATAAACTGCTGCTGACAGAGTTGGCAACAGTGATGATGTCCAGGATATTAAACCACCAGTCATTGCATTTTTCCTTTTAACACATTAGATGGCTTCAAATGTGTGCTGCATGGAACTTAGATTTAAGTCAAAATACCTTTTGCAGTTACACAAAATAAAATTTCAACATTGATTCTTTAAGCATCATAAGTACCATTCATCTACATTTAGCCCAGTGGTTTCACCGCCTGCTGCACAAGCGCAAGGACCCGAGTTCGATCCCTGGTACCCTCCCCAAAATAATAATAATAATTATTGTCCATCAACATGTATTCATTCAGTGATTATTAATAAAACATCAGCTATCTTTCTACTGTTATGTATTAGTGACTAAAAAAATAAACTCTGAGGTCATGGAACTGACAATTCAGTGAGAAAAAGAAACGTGGAAAGGAGAAAGAGATGACAAAGATGCAGTATATATACATCCCAAGTCTCTGGGGTGAATAGACTTATGATGTATCACAAATATACACTAATTAAAAAGAAGCTAAAAATGCTTAATTTAAAATAATAACTCATAAAATCTTAGTGAAACAGCTTTACAGTTACAATTACAGTAGAAGGGAATACTTATCTTTACAAATAAAGCATGGAAAAAAGTTTCCGTGTTAACAAGAATAAAGTATTTAATACTGAAACACCAATGTCATTACACCCTTGTGTTAGCTTTGGTTACCAATTTGTTAATTTTTGAAACTTCTTAGAACAGTATTTATTATTCTCAGTATTTGTATGTTGTTTGAGTGGTTACTTTATCATGATAAGCCTTGGTTTTTATGGATAAAAACCTGTGTAAAATAAAAATACTACCTATGTATATACAAGATCATGGTCAGAAACAGGAAGCTACAGCTGGAAAAACATAAAAGAATCCTACAGTGATACAAATGATAACTGATTAATATTATTAGTCCCTATCCAGAGTATTACTTATGAAGAGAAATCCTGCATTTTTTATTTTATGTGTAGATAGATTGTCAGTATCTGTGTTTCCCTCAGCAATTGGCAGTAAGGTGAAGGTCAGATCTTTTCCATTCTATTGTCATGTGAGGCCAGACAGACAGGATATTGTGTGATAAACACATTTGAGGAATGTTCCAATCCCAAATCCCTTCTCTGAAGACGAGTCCCTTTCCTAACCCACAAAGAGCCCCTGATGCCAGTTTTGTCCCAGGTAACTCCACTGTTCTGAAGTAGGAATATTTCAGAGGACTCCGTGAACATTTCTAAAACAAAGATGCAGGAGCTGAGATATTGCACTGAAGCTACAAAGATGAAGCTCCCTGGCTTCACAAAAGTGCCCACACAGACTGAAAAGCATTCTGAAATAAAGGTAAGTGCCCTGCCAGAGTTTAGAGCTTCAGATTAACTTCATTTTCCTCTTTCATTGCAGACAGCCTTCATCTAATTGGATTATAAGTGACTTAGGTGCAGGCTCCTTGCCCCAATTTAAAAGATTGTCCATTTATTATTTTAAGCTTATAGGGCTAAAGTCAACTAGGAAATATTGGGGATAATACATTCTATCCTAAGGAGCTTCTAAAATCAATAAATTGACCAACAGTGCAAATGTTAACAGAAATGTGTGATGAGAGCCAGGGATTTAGCTCAGTGGTTCCGCTGCCTGCCTTGCAAGTGGAAGGACCTGAGTTCGATCCTTGGTACCAAAAAAAAAAAAATGTGTGATGAGATCACATCAGTACTTCATTTTTAACACTTTGTTCAATTTGAACACTTTGCAGCATAGTGGTTATTGGTTAGTAGCACTATGGTGCAGAGGTAAAGATCCGTTAATGTTTCATCTTCCAAATGCCTAGGTTCAAATCCTAGCATCATCATTTTGTCACAATTTGACAGTGAACAAGTCCATAACGTCCTAATTGCTGTATTTATAAAGTGTGTAAATAACAGTACCTATTTCATAGGGTTATAAGAAAGATGTGTGATTATAACAGTGGAAAGTGCTTTGTTCAGTGGTCACCACATTTAGTGCCCTACCAAACATTAATGATAATTGTGATACCTTAGTGGCTATCCCTGTCTGCTCCTAGAAGAGCTCAATAGCTCATTTAAAAGTCCCCTATCAGATGAGAGTGGTACATATTTTGTAAGCTAAGTATGTTGAGCAAAAACGTAGATAAAAAAGTGGTGAAATACTCCCAAAGACCATTCAACCAGAATTATTACTCTATGATCCCAGATCGATAGACAAGGAGTAGGTATCTGTGCAGGTGGGACCTGGCACATATTCCTTTCCTGGAAACCGGCTGGGAAAAAGATTCAACTGAAATATTTGTGTTGAATCAGTCATTCCAAATCTCTATGCCCCAAGTGTAAAGGGAGGAGATTGGACAAAATTTCTCTGTGATCATCTCTGTCTCTCTCCCTCTGTAATAACATGCCGACCACTGTGGTGCAGTGAAACAATGTGGGAATTGCCAATGCAGGTAAGTGAAACCATGACAGGAACTGTTCAGATAGCTGGCTATTACACAATGGGAAACCTCAAGAAAATAACCTTATGGAGTGGAAAATATTGGATTGTCTGATTATGACTTACTCTCCAATATGAAGATATAGCCATGCTTGGCCGCTCAAGGGTGAAAATGTGGTTATGTGTTAAAATGCTAATGAAATTGGAATCCTATAATAGATGTTTAGAACAGTTTAGGTTACCAAGACATGGGAAATTGGAGAGCATAGCTCATAAATCCTGATGATAAGGCCAAACTCCTCAGAACATTCAAGGCCTTTTATAGTCTGATTCCAACTTGCCTTTGTAAGCTCATCTTCCTGCACACTCTCCCGCAGCCTGTGTTTAATCCATAATGAGCCATTTGACATTCTCCATACGCAGCGGGTTCTTCTGTGTCACACACACAGATTCTGTTGCATCCGCCCCCATATTTCATGTCACTGCATCCTACTGTCACCATCTATTTCAGATCATTGTCACTCAACCCACAGGACTTTCCAGAGGCTTTCTTGAGTGGTCAACCTGCTCCCCACCCATGTTTGTTCTTTCTAATCTATTGTCATTATCATCTCCACAGTGCTTTTCTTACTCACATATCCAATGACGTCTCTCTTGTTTTAAATGCTTTTAATGATCTGTCATTACCTTTAAGACAAATTGCAAATCTTAAATATGACTTGCAAAACTTTGCGTGATCTAGCATTTTGCTACTGCTCACAGCTCATCCTGTACCATTTGCTTCCTCGCCTGGCATACTCTAGCCTTACTGAAGAAATTTCATGTTTCCAGTCAAGATGACTTGTCTTCCAACCTTAGGTCCCAAATGCCTGGCCCTTTGTCTGCAATCTAACTTTCTCACCACTCCTTTCCTGACTAACTTCTGCAGAGAGAGGCTTTTTCCTATCACTAAGACTAGGTCGTATCCCCTGGCTGTGTGCCCACGTGGTTCTTACACTTTCCTATTGAAACACTCCCACCTCATTATATCTAGCTGTTGGATAATTCTATTTCCTTTACTTTAATGCCTGTTAGTCCGTTTTCCTGGGAAAATTTCTATTTGTAAAAGCCAAGCTCAAGTGTTATCACTCTAGCAAAGGCTTTCCTAATTCCATCATGTCATTTCTTACTCCTTATGCTGTTATGGAAATCCCTACAGAGCTCTATTTGTCACAGAAAATCCTATTACTGAAAATTAGAACTTTGCTCTAGAGAACATATCATAGTACATCACAAACCAATATACTATTTTGTGGTGATGCAAGGAATGATGGAGAAATTCAGATTTGAAAATAATTTAGTGCTAAAATACATGTTAAGCTCTAAATCTTGGGTAGGATAAAACAGGATTAGGTATTACACACACCACTCTTCTCTCTTGGAAATGACCATTTAGTCCTCCTCAAGTACCTATTTGTGCTATTATCCTTACAAAGTAGCAGTAATTTTGCACATCCCATGTTTAAAGCTTTCCATAAGATCTGGCCAAGAGCATAAATGTTACTTTCCTTTTTTTCACAACATAATGATCTTCCTGTTACAATATTAATCAATAACTAATTTCATAGTTGGACAACTGTTTTTAATGACCTACTACTCCAAAGGCATTATCGCACCAGTCTTCAGATCATTCCTTAAAGGACCTGTCACCAAAAGGGCAAATTCACTTACTTGTCATAAAACAAGAGCCAAAAGCCTCATTACACTGATTAAGGAAAGGCACATTTGGGTCATTGTTGAGAGTTTCAAAGTCTCACATCTGGACTTCAAAATACATTCAAATGGAATCACTTAGTCAAGGACACTTAAAATTATGTTATAAGGTCCTCAGATCATGTTCATCATGAAGCCATGGGTCTTTGGGTGTCTGCCTAAATTTAGTTATTTCTTAAAAGAGTAACAAAGTTTGGTTGTAGTTATAGTTGTACAATTCTGTCATTTTGCTAAAACCTATTGAATCTTGCATTTTAAGTGTGGAAAATGTGTGGTATGCAAATTTTAGTTCAATGAAGTTGTTGAAGAAAAAGAGTATGTCTACTCAGTCTTGGAAGTATAGTCCAAGAAAGGAATTTGCCTGACCTCTTCTTCCTGTGAGTTTATCTTCAGAAGCTCTATCTTCTGCTGGGTGAGGTTTGTCATGGAGAATCTTGAGCCTTTGAAATTCAGCTCAACACTCATTTGGTCTTCAGTTAGTTTTCAACAAATCAATGAAATGAGTTGAATGACAATATTTGCATGACTCTTGCTAAGGGTGGCATCCTTAATTTGTATGCTATAAACATAATATTTAAATTGAAATTAAGCAAAAATGTATTATCTTTTATATTTCCAGTGTCATTCTTTAATATACACCAAAAATAACAACATAACATGAAAAAGCTTCTTTTCAATCTTTATTTTATTAATGAGAAAAGCCAAACCTCAAGATGTTAAACTGATCTTGGATTTTAAACATGAATCTTTAAAAATCATTAATCTTTCTTTTATAGTACAGCAACTCAGTATAATTTAATGTTCTAATCTCTATGTTGTAATACACTATCTATCTATCTATCTATCTTCTATCTATCTATCTGTCTATCTCTCTATCATCTTCACATTATCAGAGTCCCTTAGTTTGATCATGATTTCCAGAGGCATACCTGGTTAGACTAAAAGAAGACTTTCCAACATAGAGTTTTTATCTTGTCATTTTCTTTTTAAAAGCATTCAGAATAGCTTCTGCTCTTTAATCAAATAGTCATGTAATGAATCTTTGAACACACTTTATACATCTTAAACTTAACACATTATCTCATGTGCTTCTCTCCCCCTAAAATGTCCTTTTCACCAGCAATCACATATTGGGATGACCTTCACCTCACTCAGCCCAATACTTCCACCTTTGTGAATTTCTCTCTCAATCTTTCTCCTTACCCTCTAAAAACTTGAGATCCCTCCATGCCTTCTTGGAATCTTTCTAGTACAACATTTAAATTTATTCTATGACTCTTATCTCTTCCTATCTTGATTTATGTTACTGGCTACTTTTTCTGCTGAACTTTAAACTTTTTTTTCCATTAAGTTTATTGGTAAATTTTAGGTGTATAATATGATGGCATTCATCATTGGGAATTTGTGCCTTTACATGATATATCTTAGTTCTTATTTTTTCCCCATTCCCCTGCCCTCCCTTTAACCCCTCCATCCCTGCCTATTTACAAAGACTTTGTTTCCATTTTGAACTTTAAACTCCTCAAGGTACAATTTCAGCTTTTAAGCTCTCCATTTATTCACTGTCACATTCCTGAATTCTCTCCCCTTTGCTCCATTATTTATGATGCAACAAGTGATTTCTGCCCATTTGAAGCTCCAGGGAAGTATGGCATTCCCATGCCCTGCGGCCAACCTTATAGTGCAAACAGATTAGCCAGACTGCACAGGGCTGGGTTTGCTTTGCAATGTCCTTTCAATAGCCCTGCATTTAGCTCTGCATGGGAGGGGATGTACTGCCAACCTAGAAATGAGATATCTGGATCAGTCAATGTTAGCCAAGGGCTATGATGTTGAAAATATTATTTGTGAAAAAACACTACCCTGTAACAGAACTAAAAGCTCCTAGATCTGAGAGGAATACCAATGGTCTATTTCTCAGAGAAAAAGGGATTTATTTTTCCTTACTGAAGATTTTATTGTTTTCCGAAATCTGCCCTGGCTTAGTAGCTGTTACAACACTCTCAGGTGGCATCTCCATTTCAGTCTTTTCAATAGCTCATCCATGCCTGACATATGGCTTTTACCCCTCCCACCCTCTCTCCCTTCCTTCCTTGCTTTCCTCCTCCCTCCCTCCAGCCTTTCCTCCCTTTCTTTCTTCCTTCTTTTATTTCTTCAATATATAAAAACACTCTGAAATTGAGGAGAGATTCAAGTGCTATTAAGGTAGGGTTAAGGTATTATGACCAGAGAACTTGGAAATCTTCAAAAACTGCCCCAAATCCCTCATGACAAAATGCTTGACAAAATATGAAGCAAAGTGAAGCTATCTTTAGCTCTGGTTCTAGTCCAAAATCTCAATGTTGAAAACCCTAGCAAGTTGGACCTAATCATTTTTTCCCCTCATCTTGTTAGTCCTAAATTATTTTAGATCAAAGCAGCAGACTAAAGAGCCAGCCCATTTTCATAATCTGTAATGACAGACTCCAGAAAATGCATTTTAAGAGGTGAGAAAAACTGATCCAGCCCATCCCTGCTGTGACTGAGAGGGAGAAATTGAATGATGAGCTACCACCATAATGGCTCATTTAAAAATCCACAGTGAAAAACAAATGTTTTTCCCACTCAGAAGAAAACAAAACAAAAAGCCTAATCAGTGAATTTACATGTGACTAAACAAGTTCAGGACTCCTCCTCCTTCTTCTCAGGAATATAGAAAAATGTTTACATCTTAGTTCATTTAGGACAGGCCTTAAATTCTTCCTAGAAATCAATGGCCTATGCCATGCCATGTGCCATGCTGAGCTCTGGAGACATAAAGATAAACAAGATCCTTCTAGATCTCTGTCCTGGAATAATTCTTATGCTAATGCAAAAAGCAGACAAGTAAATAATTGCAAATCTACCTTGTGATGAGAAACAGTAGAAGTAGAGCTGATATTGAGGTGGTGGGCACTTAGACAACCACACAGGCTGAGGAGATACTGAGATTCTTAGAATTCTTTGTTGAGCCCTTGACTGACCTCCAGCTGTACCTTATTTGCCTTGCCTGCCCTGGTCCATCCTCATCCAAGGTCTAGAAGGGACCTCCAGGGCCATATTCCAAATAAAAACATAAGCATTCTGCTTGCTCAATACTTGAAAAGACTCCAGAATGGAAATATGTGTAAACTACAATAGTAGGATAGTAGAGAGAAAATGTGAGTCTTACCAAATGCATCTATAAATAGCTTCACAAAAGAAGGACACTTTTAATTAAATCTTGAAGTCTGAGGAATCATTCAGATGAGCTTCACAGGTAAAGCATACGCTCAGTGTTAAGGCAAAGAACAGAGCCCCATGTATTAAAAATGAAATTAGCTCAATGGTTCTTGGATGAAAATTAAGCAGAAAAGGTTATAAGAAGGAAAGGATGATATCATTTTCTGGGAATTAAGACAAGGGTCTTTTATGCCTTCCAGTTCTGGAAAGTCTTAATGCTGGTATAACAATTGCTTCCACTGTTAGACAAATAATGGGGAGAATATAAGCCCTGTTCCATGTTTTTTTCATGTTAGAATTTTTTTTAATTCACAGAGAGAAGATAGCAGGTGAGTTTGTGACATGAGTTCAAACAGACAGAAATCTGGCTCTAAATCTTTCCCATAATCTGCTATGAACTGTTAACAAACCACCTTTTTCTCAATGCACTTATTAAAGAAATAAAGCAATGAGTGTACTATGTATTGTTGCAGTCATTTTTAAAAATCACTTTTGTTTTTTTAAATTTCTGTGGGAAACAGAATACAAAAATGGGAGCATGATTCTCTGTTCATCTTGACAATCATAGAGACACTGGGAAGCATACAAGATGAGAACTGAGGACTCAGTAGGTGTGTAGATATTGCTCCAGTGCTTCACAAAGAGTAGGTGCTCAGCAATATCCCAATTCATTAATCATTGTTCTTATCAATTTTCATCTTTTTGAACAATGTGTTATTCTCCCTCCAGAAGAAGGAATTAATGCCCTTATTCCCCTTGGCTATTTTAATCATTCTTCCCTAAAATTAATCCATCTTATCATCATTTCGAGTTGCAGCAGACAAAGCTTCAGAAATTCATCTGCCCCCTATATAAAGAGAAAAATCTATGATCTCTGTTTCATGACCAACTGTTACTAAACTCCTGTCAAGTTATATTGAGTACTTGGAGTGTATCACACACCATGAGATAGATGCTGACATTCCAAATGCAAAGAGGCTAATGGTGCTCTCCTGACTCTTTGAGGTCTCCCCACATGAAGTATACAAGCAAGTAATTCTGCAATTCTACCATTTCTCTATGTACAAGATTTTTTTCCCCAAGGATATTAACCAGATAATTGTCTCCAGGTTTTGTTTCCCGAAGATCTTCAGGGGTTAATAAGTGATGTGTAAGCAAAAGGTTTCACTGACCAGTCACATCCCTGGTTATACAAACCTCTTTGCAGCACTTCTATAAGCCTTTAATAAGTGCCTCATCTTGTGGTTCTACAGCAGTGGAGGATAACCCTGATCTCATCAGCCAGAGGAACTTTTCCTGCAATCATTGCAAGGAGCATGAGGTGCTTTGAGGAATACACTTGGGATCGTGGAGGTTAGCCCTGCCCTTAATAAGGAGAGAGTTCATCACCTTAGGAGTGTGTCCTGGATTGTTTTTTAATTGCATGTCTCTACATTTATTTACTCTGGAGCCCATTTGACTTAATGGGTCAATCACGCCCATCTCATGGGGCATTTGACAGTGAGTCTCCAAACCTTGCCATTTCAGTAGCTAGAAGGGCTTGGTTGCATCATGACTGTAAAGTCCACTGTGCATGTACATGATTGTACATGATTTCTAGATTGCCCAACAAGATCAACTCCAGAAACTGTAGTATCTCATCTAAAAGAGAGAGGCGTGCGTGTGTGTGTGTGTGTGTGTGTGTGTGTGTGTGTGTATTGGATGCTTTCTTTTACTTCTCAATCCAGAAAAATCCCTATCTATTCCTACCACTTGTTTCCTCTCTAAAGTATGACAGATTATGTGCCCTAAACTATTGTGCTTTCAGAAAACCTAGAAAATTTGCTTTTGCGATAATAGAATCTGCAGTTTGCTAAATTTTTAGTTTTGATAAAATTTCACCATATCAGAATGAAAGTACAATAAGTTATATAAATCAACATTAGCAAATGATATTCTATGCTGACATTTCTGTTCAGGAATTGGTATTTTATTTAGGTGACAGACATCTGCTGAATTTATTAAAAGCAGCTGACTTGTCTTAAAGGGCTAGCTACTATTGAGGAATACATTAGTTTTTGAGAACAATTTTGACAGCTCCTTTATATGTTACTTATCTTTTCTGGAAAACAAATGTTTAAAAAACATGGTGTAGTTCATTTCTTCAAACTTATTTACTGAGCTTATGCTATATGCTTGGAACCCTGCTAGTGGTTTTGGGCCTGGCAGTCATGAAAACATTTCTATGATATCTACTTGTGCTGAGAGAGCTGCTTGGGCTGAAATTGGCTGAAGAGTGTGCAGAACCTGAAACGTTACACAAATTTGGCTGATCAGAAAGAGGTTGCCACTATGCCCTCTCTTCTCTCTGCTTTCCCCTTACTCCAAGCAAAACAATGGAAATGGTATTAAAATGGTGGCTATTTTTCTGGACTTGAAGGAGTTAATGAAAACATAGTGGATGCAAATGATGAAGGTCTTTGCCAGACTGCAGGACAGACACGAACAAAGGATTGGCAGGTGGTTCTCAATGCCCTGAACCACTCTCTTCAATGTGATCATGGAGAAGCAGACTTCATCACCCAGTCCCCAGTCCCAGCCTCTCCCAAGCACCAGAAAGCTCCCACATGATTTTATTATTTACCAAAGCACCACGGTAGGTGAGATGGGATGGGTGTAGGGTAGGGGACAGCAAATGCATCTCTTTTAAGAAAAATGAGCTTCCTTACAATGGAGATCAGTGGTTATGTAGATGTACATCAGAATTACCTGGAAAGTTAGGTAAAACACAGCTTTCTGGGCTCCACTCTAGAGTTTCTGATTCCATGGGTCTGGTGTGAAACCCCTCAAATTGTATTTTAATAAAATCTCTGCTGCTTCTGTGTTGGTTCAAGGACCTTCATTTCTAAGGATGTGGAATATCTACATCATTTAAGTTCCTATTCCCTTTGAAGGAAAACTAGTTAAGTGAGAATATTTAGGACTGTGATTTTGGAGTGTGGGGAGTTGGCTTGAATGAATAAAACTAGTATATTTTAGAACTTGCTTATAGTTCCATGATTCTTACCTATATTATCTCATTTAACTCCATACTATTGGCAGTTTATCATTAATTAAAGCGCAAAGTAACTCATTAACAAGGGATAAAAGAGCTCTTTCCTCTCTAAAAAATTAAATATCATATATTCACTACCCATTTTGTGAAGATACATGATGTTCTCTCTAGTTTTTAACACAGGTATATATTAATGACTTCTTGAGATTCAACTCTTCGATAAGAATAATGAATTACCACTTATGACATCTTTTCTGTTGAAATAATGGGAGTTAATATAGTACTTGAAGTTTCCCTATAGAGTCCTACTCAAAGTGGATGCCATAATTACTACTACCTAAGTTTCCATAAATTTCTGAGTATTTCCTTTCTCTACACTGTAATCTTCACATGTGATGAATGTGAATCTCATGTGATTGTGTGGCCTCATTCAACTGTTTCATTGTAAATGCTCAATAAATTCTACTGGACAGGTTGACGCTTCACAGCTTCACTTATACAACATAGAGAAAATGCCCACAGGTGATTAAAATAACTTAAAGATGTCCATACCTAAAAGATTTCCTTGTGGTTGAAGCTTTCTTTTAAAAATCCAACACAGTAACAGTACCTTAAGGGGCTGTGTTAGTTCACTAACACCTTTATATTAATTATTCCCAAATCAGATTGGCCATCTCTGTCTAAGAGATTTTTACTTTTTGAGGAGTGGGGATTGGGGTGGGTGCAGATCCCTGGATAGATGATGCTAGAGAGAACAGACCTGGTTGGGCAGGGAAGGAAATGCAATCTGAATTTATAGAGCATCCCTGGTGAATAACAGAAAATAGAGCTCTGGAACCGAATTACCTCTGTGCAGAACTCCCTTGCTGCAGGGATTCCAGGGTAAAGTGGTTATTTTACTTCCCAGTGCTTGATTCTTAGAATAATTAAGCTATGAGCCTGAAGGGTCATAAGTTCCTCTGAATACCATCTTTTACCAAACTCTCATCAATTCATGTGATCATCTTGTCCAACTCCCTGAACAAGTCCCAAAGCTGGGGATCGATCCATCAAGGGGAAGCCATTCAATTAAAACACCATACCAATGCCCATTAAGACTACTCATAGAGGCTACTGTTTCTTGGGAACTCTGCCTAAGCCCTGGGGTGAAATATGCTCAATGCATCCCCTCATGTGATCCTCACATCCACAACTTTGGTATGAGTATCTTGATTTAGAGGTCAGCAAATTCAGACTTGAAGTTCAGTTGACACAGGCTCTGGAATTCAAATGCTGAGGTTCAAATCCCAACTCTCTTTCTGACAAGCTGCTTGGCCTTAGAGTGAACCACATAGAGGTGAAGCACCTCTTCTGTCATCTGTAATGTAAAATAGTAGTGATTTCCTTGTGAAGATTCCATGAGGTTAAGGTGAAGTGATTACCACAGTGGCCAGTGCAGAATGAGCCCTGATCCTCAGATCAGGAAATGCCAGTGGCATAAGATATAGTCCAGAGGAAAACCAAGCCTCAAACCTTGAGTCCATGCTCTAAGTATCCTCACTATCCTGTCTCTCTTTCCCAGCACACACCCTACAGTGCCATGCTTTCATATTCAGAGGGAATTTTCATCAGGTCTCCTTTCCCCCTTGCAACACTGAAACATTTTAGGAAGGAAGGGTAATTCAGGAAAGGAAGAGATGAAAAATAGAATCCCTTAACCCTCCAATTGAAATGATGACTCCAGGCCACCCTGGTCTTTGCAAGGATGCAAAGGGCTTCTCTCAAGAGAAATCCTGTCTCCCCTATAGAATCCATCTCAAGCAAGTAAAAGCTTTATCTTCACAACCTCCCCCTCCCAAGCCACCTCTGCCATTGAACTCTACCTTTAAATGCCACAAACACCAGTATGTGCTCAGATCATAAATTCACCGAGTGAGCTCATTCCCATCCTTGCACCCCAGACACTGGGGATTATACCTTAGATTATCAGTCTATGGTTGAACTCTGCTTGGGAGAGGAAAACCAGTCTGTCTGGTGAAGAATCTGTGGGTAACAGGGATCACCTGGCATGAGGAAGCATGTAAGACAGGTAGTAGAATGTCATTGTGAATAACAGGCCAGATTTCTTGGGAGAGGAGAGAGAGAAAAATGTAGGCTGCCTGGAAACTCTTAGATTTCAGATTTAATTATCAGTCTATTCCCAGAGAAAGAAATACATATTGTCTGGTTTGGGCTCACAAGCTGATAAATATTTAATGGGCAAATAATGAATCTTGGCATAAATATTTAATGGAGCGACATCAAGGTATACAGGGTGGGGTGTGTGCTAGGGGAAGGAGACTCTAGACAATAAGACAATTGAGCTGAAACTTGAGTAGAGACAGGTCTGAAAAATATCAATCTCTCTAGGTCTCCTTTGAAACCGAGTTGGTTTCTTAAATAAAGAAATAGATAACCTGCTTTGCAAAATGTGAACTGCCGTGGAAATGACTGGAGGTAGTATGTTTATTATCACATTCACTGCTTTTTGAAAGACAGCATTAATTTATTTACTTGGAAGACGTAACCCTGGAGGGAGTTAGTACAAGCAAAATAAAAATCTAGGTGGGATGAGATGAACATTCCTTGGAGAGGTTACAATTATGTTTACAGGTGTATAGACTTGAGAGAAGAAAACCTATTCAAATTCAGAAGAAGCAGATGGTACAGCTCTCGGGAAAGTTCTAACAATAGTTTCCACTTATCTTGAACCCAACATGTATCGAAGATTGTGTAAGTGCTAGGACCATGGAACAAATAAGGATAGATGTGGCTCTGTCATTACAGACCTCACCATTGGTCAATGGAAGTTTTAACTCAGAAATTCCCATGTGATGTGCTCCTCAATGAGATAAGACCAGAGAAGATCTATAGGAAGTTGAGTATAAATCAAAGAAAACTTCCTGGAGGAAACAGTGTTCAAGTCATATCCCACCTGAAGCTGATTTACTGACATTGCAGTCACCTGTTGATTTGGTTTTTCCAATCAATGGAAGGCCAAAAGGTGAAAGGGAGTCCAGGGCAAAGGTGACAATTGAAAGGGTGTTGAATGTCAATGTAAGGGATTTTAATATGAGCTAATAAATTATAATCAGTGACAAGAATAAACCTATAATTGAATGTTATGTGTGTATGTTCCATGTGTGTGCACACTTGTGCATGTGCACAGGTGTTTTTAGCCTTTTGGAAAGTATATCCTTGCAGCTTTTGAAGTGTAGAGTAGGTAGAAAACAGAGCAAAAATGCCTCTTGCCAAAGTTTCTTGAAGAACTTAAGAGCAGGAACCAAAAATAGACTTAAGCCTCCTTTGCTCCCTGTTCCTTTCCACCATCTGTCAGCTCCACTCCCCTAGGGAGAAGCTTAGGCTGACAGTAGCTGAGTGAGGGAATGGAAGTGTGGGTGGGGGAGTTTTCTTTTTTTTCCCCTACCAGGCTGAGTTATTAATTAGCCTTCTGCAAGGTAGAAGAACATCAAGCTTGAGTCTTCTCACTTGACAAATATTGTACCAGAGAGGGCTAACAACCTGTCCAAGGTCACCTGGCACCTTCATAATAAAGTAAAACTCCCTAGATTCTTAAGACCATCTGGGATTGTCTACACAAACAGTATCACACAATCCAATTCTCCTCTCTTAAGGACATATATTTTGGGGCAGTGAACCAAGTGAGATCTTTCTGGTGGGTTTCCCTAGCTTCTTGGTAAGCCAAGTGTTTCCCAACCTCCTTCCCAATGATGAGCTGTAGCCTTCACATGAACTCCGCAACAGATGCTGTTTACTTCAAGCAGTACAATTCCTTCCAACCTCTCATGCATAATAGGCAGCAGAGCCTTTCATCTCTGGGGCCTCAGGACCCTAGGGAGGTAGGCAGACAGATGGATGTCCTGCCTCCTTCTCTGGAGCCCTGTTATCATCTTTTTAATTTCTTCTACCCAGTCTTGAGCTTAAGCTTGAGCTAGAACATGATAGAAGGGAGTTGTGATCAGTTAGTTTCAAGGGAACCCAGAACTTACTCCCTTCTAGACAAGACCCTAATGTCCTCTTACCTCCTCCAGAGGATTAACAGCATCACCATCAGTGGCTGAAGCTGGATTCCATCTTCTTCCTTCACTACTTTGGGCTAGAATTTCCAGCTTCTTTTCCATCCTCTCAAGACTTATCAATATTCACTAGAGTCTAAGAATGTTTCTGGAAGATAACTATCTGAGTAGGACTCTATTCATCATGACACATGCTCTCCCATTTACCTGATCACTCAATAAGTGTCTATTGAGCAGCTAATTTTGACACTGCACTGAACACCAGGACAGCCACAGCTCCCTCCTCCTCGTGGGACTTATAATCAGCACTGACTGAAGTTATTATAATAGCTAAATATGACACAACTGAAACATGAAGAGACAACATGACACTCTTGGAATCCTAGAGTAAATTTTCAGGGACAGGACTCAGTCCTCCTGTTTATAACCGTATCTTTGATAATCTAAGCAAATGACTGGCAGAAGGTTTCATCTCCATTGTGAGAATTCCTCAACTCAGTCCAATCTTCCTTTGCCTGCAGTATTACACCATGAAAAATTTCAGAATCTACTCTCTTCTCTGTCTACTACTTATTTAATAGTCAAAGTAGAGATACTAAATATTCCTCCCCTATTGCTTTTAGGAGTACAAAAAGGATCCATGGGGAGGTCCAAGACATATCAGAGGACTCCCAGTTTTTTGTATCTTGAATGGATCTTTATGTGTTGGAGTATCGATAATTTTTCTTATTTTAACAGCAGCAACTTGCTTTCTAACCAAAGTTATAAACAAAACTCCTGTATGTGAATTTTACCGAAGCTGAGCTGACTTGACTTATTTGGAAGTGGGGAGTGGAAGCTTCCAGGGCCAGATCTACCAAGGCCCTTTCTCTTGGGGCAACTCTTTAAGAAACGTCAGGACCTGAGTTTAAAAGTCTGAAAATTGTTGGTCTGTGATATGATCTAATTTTATAGAAGCAGCTGTGCCATTTGCCTGGGTATAACCTCTTGAAAATGTCTTCATATCTCTGGGTGTGTAGATTTATCTATGAATTATAAATAGACATACTTACACACAACCTACAGGGTTCCCATCAAGGGCCCAATGAAGTGCTGAATATCAGGGCACTCTGCAATCTGCTATGTATATCTGTTTGGAGCACAGTGGTGTTCAACACTAGTAGATTTTTTCTAGATGTGTTTTTGGTTTTTTGTTTGTTTGTTTGTTTGTTTGGTATTGGGAATCAAACTCGGGTCCTTCCACTTGCAAGGCAGTCAGGGAAACCACTGAGCTAAATCCCCGGCCCTTTTGTAGAAGTGTTAATAAACTTCTTTAGACCAGTTTCTCCATCTGTAACATGGCAACAACAATAGTACCTATCCTCTAGCCTATTGAGAGGCTTACGTTAGATAAGTGCGTAAGATATTTCATCTACTTTCTGCGGCTGTGGAAAGTGGTAAATAAAAAGGTTTCTTTTCAATTTCATCATCATTATCCTCATCACCATCATTAGCTTTAGTTCAATCATTAGTCATCTCTTGAAAACTAGTGTAGCTCTCCAACTTCACTTTGGATAGGAACCTGGAATAATATACCCCCAGCATGTGACAGAAACATTCACTCTGAGGAGTTACACAAAGTAGGCCTAGCTGAGAGATGAAGAAAGAGATTGTGGTGATATTTGTAGGGGACCTGTAACAAGCCCCGTGAGGAAATGCTTTCTTCTAGAAATTTCATTATGAGCCCCAGTGTTTTTGTTTGCTTTAGGACACTTACACAGAGGCTCTGAGAGAGGTGGAATCTTTTTGGTAGCCCCACTTTTGGGGTCTCAGACAGCCTCTTCCCAGGCCATACTTTCCCTTCTCTGCCCCAGACGGCATTCTCCAAACTGCCCCAGGCTTCCTGAGCCCCACACAGCCACAGGTCTCATGTATAGCCATTTGTTCTTTTCCCAAACTCAGAGCACACAACCAATTGCATGGCTATGAGCTCTGAAGAGAGAAACAGTCCAATTACTGATCTAATGAGTCAATTTTCCCTCATCTGCCCCATAAAGGCCTGTGTGGTCCCAGGGCTCCCCTGGCCCTCCTCAGATGATGGCAGAGGGATGGAGAATGAGCCTTGCTCGGCAGTTCAAGCCCACTTACAGCACAGGCTGGAAAATGAAATGACTGATACCATGTAATTAGGCCTTAATTATTTATCATTTTTGGTTAATTACTGCCACTTGCAAGTTAACAGGTTGTAAAACTCTTGGGCTGTGTTTATTAAATGTTAGGCAATCATTAGCAAGAAAGTGCCATCTTCCAGTGTTAATGAAATATCTGTAAAAATCCATGACCACAAGCAATGCAGGACTTGAGGGCGCTTGGGAGACAGCCACATGGATTTAGGGCTAATTATATATTTTGAAATCAGCACTGCTATGTTTGAGAAGACGACTTGAATAAAACGCTTAAACACTTCTGTGGGCTTTCCCATCATCCCTCTGTACAGGGGAAGCGAAAGAAGGTGGGTGTTGGAAGAGAGAAGTAAAAGAAAGAATCATACAGTATGACTCTTGTCTTCAAATACTCACCTATCTTAGGGTTACAGTGTATACATTTCCACAATCTGAAAGGCATCCCTTGGCGTATAATGGTGTCTACACTATGCAGAGTCCCTCAGAAAGTAAATTTCCCTGGGAGAAGTTTTTGTTTTTACAGTAAATGGGAAAAGAAAGCAACTTTGCAGAAACTCGTATGAAAAAGACCCAATAATTAATTCAATATGTGTTAACAGACAAACTACATTAGCAATAGGCCATAATAATAGAGGTATAAGGACTAGAACAAAATAGGTAAAGTTGTAGGCACAGCTCAGGTTCAATTCTGGAGGTAACATTTGGAAAGAAGCAGTGAAAGGGTAAGAGTCAGTTCTTGTGCAGTGAACTGGATCCACCCCACAACTAGAAGTTCTTTTTAAAGGACAGACAATTATTTCACCCAAAAGGGCAAAGGCTAGATAGCTTGGCAATTGTTTTCAATGAAAACCTTCATTCACGTGAATTGGAAAAAAAACTTGTTCTGTGTGTACAGGGGTTAGAAACCTCTTGGTAAGCTTTAAACTTTATAATTTTTCAGAAGGCAAGAACTGTCCACAAATGGTATAACTGACTCAAAAAGTAACCAGGTCACTTCCTGGGGACATGCAAGGAGAACCTAAATGCTCATCTTTCAAAGATATAGAGCAAAAATTACTTCACTGGGTCAAAACCTGAAGGAAAGAGATTGAAATGTTTACAGTTTTGTGAATTTGAAGTCATTAACACTTTTATAGCAACCAATTGATTCCATGTCTTTCCATGGCAGTAGAAGCTGGGACAATCAGAAAGAAACCCTTGGAGACCTGGAAATGAAGTGAAGGATTATTAAGAGATAAAAACAAAGACAGAAAGTGAAGATGTAGATAGCTCAAACCAATGCACTTTGGACAAGTTGTGTTTATTTGGGGATAATGAAGTTACTATCTTCTAGCTGTTGAGTGGGAAAGGTCTAGAGTGAGACTTTAGGATACTGAACTGAAGAGGAGAAATAGCTTCAGTTCTAAGATTTCAAGTAACTCATTTGGGATCTTGAGTTATTTTCCACCTTTATCCTTAGTTTATCTCATTATAAAAAGGAACTAAACCTGGAACTCTTTCAGGACCTTTTTGTGTGTTCTGTGAGACGGTTTGGTGCTCTAATGTGGAAGTAGTTCTGTGATCTCAGCCCATCTACCAGAACTATATAGGTTTCTATTCCTCACTTAGGAAGCACAGAAAATGATGGCTGTCTCTCAGCTGCCTCTCCAAGATGCCATACGGAATAATGAGGCCATTTGTCGCTCCTCCGAGCTTGGTGTTGAATGTTCAATCACCATGGAGAGGTACTTGTATGCAGACATTTCAGGTACATAATATAATACTAAGGCATAGAAAAGCATAAAAAGATTTGTAATTAAGATAAAGAATCAATCAACCTATCCTTTCTGTTTTAAAAGCTCACCCCAAGTAAGTGGCAAGTGGCTGCATTCAAGGTCATAGAGTGTATATTTGTGGATTTATATGTCTAACATGCAATAAACCCTCAATTGAAACAAAAGTTTATAGCTATCAGTCACTGATGTAGTCACTATATAGGGAATTGACACTTGTTTGAGGCCCTGTGATAAGGACCAGGAGGCACAGAGGGTGGGTTGGTAATTATATGCTCTCTCTCCAAAGATCTTCCAGTCCAGAGGGAGAGGCTGATGTTGTAGAAAAATAGCTTCTGTACATGGAGAGAGTCTGACCATTCAATTCTGGGCCCACAGAATCCATTACAATGTATGGCAGGCACACAGTGCACTTATGCTATATTTTTATGACTACAACCAAAGTCTTCTGGACTCCACAAGAGCAGAGAAGGAAGAGATCTGCCACCTGAGAAAATCAGAGAATGCTTCTTGGAGAAGGTTGACCCCTAAAGCTTTGGAAGAAGGAGAACATGAAGAGGGGACTTTCCTGACAGGGATAGGACCTTCTGGATGGAATTTCCTTAAAGCCGGTAGCAGAAAGGCAGAACGATGTAGATCAAGTGCCCAGAACTCTTCACTTCTTTTCTTCTCTTGTTGATTTACCTGGGGTCAGATGACTCCTGATGTTTCTCCCTTCAATTTCCTTTAGCTGTTCTATGCTGCAACCACTGTGGATTTATCTTCCTAAAGCACAGTTACAATCATGGGATTGCCCTTGTCAAGACCATCCACTGATCCCCTCAGTACCAACCAAATGAAGTTCAAGGTCTACATCAGGCAACATAAGCTTTATTACTGCTCTGTCCACTGGGCCCTACAGACCTAAACCACCATGCCCAGGTGATTGTTTTCTTCTTTACACATAGAAATTCTTTTCCTAATATCTCCAGGTTCACACCTTTTCACACATATAAAAGACTAAATATATTACCATCTCTTCATGAGGTTTTGACCCAAACTCCTACAAAAATCATCTGCAAACTTCTCTTCCTCTTCCTGAATAACCTACAGCACGTTTTTCCCTTTCTAATCACATGCACATGTGCATGGTTTGTTTTTCCTAATAACAAAGGAAAATTTCCTTTACGTTAGTTTTCTTAGAACTTCGCCCAGAATAGGACCCAGCACTGGAGCACAAGGTGAACAAGGTAGATCTCATTGTGTTGTTGTGCTAAGCATCCATCAGAGGCTATGTTCTGTCCCTTTCCCTGCTGACTGAGGCTAACCGATACAAAGGCAGAGACCCTTGGCTAATGTAGGCCACTCAGATTCTGTGGAACCAGACTGAAGACATGCAGTGACAGAACCCCATCAGAGCTGAGTTTCCAGTGGTGGGATCCATGAGGAAGATCACAGAGGTCCAGTTGCTGAGGTTCCTAGAACGGCCCTCAGTTTGTCTTTTGTTTGTCTTTAGCAATTCTTTTATCTGTGATTATATTGCTTTGCTAGGATTGTTATAGCAAAGTACCGTAGACTGGGTGACTTTAACAACAGAAATTTACAGTCTCAGAGTTTGCAAAATGAGACATCTAGACTTGAGGTGAACGCAGGCTGTTTCCTTCCACAGGGGAGGTCTCATTCAGGCTTCTCTCCTTGGCTTGCAGATGGTAATATTTCCTCTGTGTCTATTCACATCATGTCCCTTCAGTGTGTGTGTGTGTGTGTGTGTGTGTGTGTGTGTGTGTGTGTGTCTGTGTGTCTGTGTCCAGATCTCTCCCTCTTGTGTAGATACCAGCCACAGCAGATCAGGGTGCACTCAACTCCAGTATGATCCTGGCTTACAAGTTCTCAAAGTGCCCTCAGTGAATCAGAGTGACCCAGATTTAGTCAGGGTCTCCATCTTTGCATCAGTTAGACTTACCTAACTGATATCATATTGCAACGACCCTGTTTCCAAATCAAGCTGCATTCAGAGGCATTGGGGTTAGAGCTTTATTGTAGGAATATTGCAGGATATAATTCAACTCCTAACAATGGTTTTAGCTCTTGGAGGCTATGCGCTATGTTGCTGTCACTCCAATATTCTATCTTTTGTTTCCTTAAAATATTCAGGGTTGAAATGCTTGTAACCAAAGAACCTTGAAAGGTCAAGTGAATAAATAAGTAAATAAATGAATAGATGAGTTAATAAAACTAACAAAAAACTGTATAGATAGAGGGGATAGGTGATGGGTAGGTAAGAAAGTGAATGAATGAATGAATATGACTGTGGCCTGGCTACTCTCTCCTGCCAGCTATTCCTTCTTCATTGCCCTTCTTTAACTAAAACACATCAGTACAAAGTGTCGGGGCTGGGTGAGTGTAAGGTAAACGAGGCCCCCATCCTCATCACACCCCTTTTCTTAGGTGTCAACCGGGGAGGTTTCATTAGAGCCAATAACAAGGAAAAAGAGACACTGTCTCCTTTGCTAAGCCTATACTGCTTCAGGGAATGAGACAGAACATCAATTACTTAGGAGAAAAGTCACATTTTATTTTGAGCTGAGGAACATGATTGGGGAGGGGGAGGTCAGAGGGATGGATGTGGATGTGGGCTTCTTGTGGTCTCTCTTGGGAAAAAGAAGGCTGCCCATCAGCTAATTTTAACAAATACCACTGAGTAGTGACATTATCCCCAGAGGCCTCTATCCATTCTCTCTTCCTGGCATATTAATTGGAAACTGGAATTGTTGCTTGAAGGGAATTAGCCTCCACCTCTGCTACTTTTCCCATGGAACACAGAACCCCAGGTTATTTAGGGTGATGAAAGAGACATTTGGCCCCTTCCCATCACTTGCAGGCTTACCCTTGGGTCCCTCCCCACCAGCAGGCTATCTGTGCTCCTGTGTGTGGGATGACACCTCCTGCAGGGACCCACTGCAACCTGTTCCACAACTCACACTCAAGTGTTCATCCCGCATCCCATTGTCACTTTGCTGCAGAAACACATTTTGTAGAGGCAGAAACAGGATCCATTTGCTTAACAATAGGCCCTGTTCTAGATACCTCTGGAGCCAAGATGGGCACCTGTTGTCTTTCTCTCTCCTTCCTTCTTTAATTCCTTCTTCCATTATCTCTTTTCCTTTCCTCTTCATTCTGATTCTAATAACATCTGAACTGCATCCTGTAGAGCAGGAATTTAGCTAGGAAATTTAACCTGGTTCTCTTATTCAGTGAAACCTTGTATTGGTTTCATTAGTCAGATAAGAAACTTGAGCAGAATCATATCTACCTGACTATTCTTTCCAAGTCTTCTTACAAGTACTTCCTCTCAGGACATACTCCTCTTTCCTGATATGTTACTGTCTGATATTATCTCTTTTATTTGTTTGCATATTAACTGTCCATATTATTAGAAGAAAGAAAACTCCTTGGAAGCAGAAACAGAAGGAACCAACCCTGCCAACACTTCAATTTCTAAACTGTAGACTTCTCACTTCCTAATATGCAGAAACAATAATTTTATATATATTTAATTATTCACAAATTTCTTGTCAGTTTCCTTTATTACTTCATCTCAGCCACTTAAGTATGGTACAAAGCAAATCCCTAACATATAAAGGAATGGTTGTGAGCTTTGATGACTGGAGAAGATCATGCTGAAGGTGTGGAATTTATTTTATCTGGCCTTTGGAAGATAAATAGGACTAGACTAAGCATCCTGTCCACAGGAACCAGCTCAAGCAAAGGTGTGGGAACTGTGATATTCTAGTTTTGCCTATGTCCCCACCTTCAGAAAACACATGCCCAAGAACTCCAGAATATTTTCTAAAATATTCAGTTGTATGTTGATAACAAGTGTATCTGGGTGGTTTAAAACAGGCCCATGTTTATAGTAGCAAAATTCATAATAGCATGTGGCCTATATGTCCATCAACAGATGAATGAGTAAAGAAAATGTCGCATTTATATACAATAGAGTACTACTCTGCTATAAAGAAAGATAAATTTAAGTTACTTGTAGGAAAATAGATGCACCTTGAATCCATAATGTTAAGTGAAATAAGTCAGACCCACAGGCTTAAATATCATATGGTTTCTCTTATACGAGAAACCCAAAGTATAAAAAATTAAAGAACAAAATAGAAGATAGATAATAGGAAACAAGGAGAATGGGAAGGGAAGCAAGAGATATTGGGGGGGCAGGATATGAAAAGAATTAAAATGGGTCATGTATATGTATGAACTACATACAATGAATGTGTTCATTATGCACTCTAAACATGTACTACTAAAACAGGATAGTTCAAAGAGTTGAACTTGCTCATTTGAACTGTATCAAGTATCCTGAAGTTAGTACACATTACAATGCAATTAAAATGTCAGGCCTAACTTTGTCTTACAGGGCTTGCAACAAGATAGAGAGATTTAGGACTTGGAAGGCCCACAACCACATCATTTTCACAGCTGAGTGCAACAGACTCTGAAGGGTATTTGGGTTGCCATTTTTGTTTCCTTTCCAATGAAGATCTCATTGTCCACTATCAGCCAGTGTAATGGTTTAAAATCCTGAATCTGACTATCATTCCCTTTTCAAGTCCTTCCAAGGGTTACCATAGCCTTAGAGAATAATCTAAAGGCTCCTCTTGTCCTTCAGAACCTTATGTGGTCTGATCTCTTCTACATTGATTCTTCTCCTGTTCTTAGACCATGTCAATCACATTCTCTTATAAGGCCCTTTAAATTTGCACTTTGCTCAGCCCGGAAACTTTTCCATTAGGTATATATATGCATGGCTTATCTTTTGTCTTCATTTAGTTCTCTGTTTAAATGTTATATCTTCAGCAAGGCAATCTCTTCTCACTCAATCTAAAATAACACCATCTAGTTTAATATCCTATCACCATGCTTTGTGATTTCCATTGTACTTATATGTCTGATATTTTGTTATACATTTACTTGTTTATCCATTTCTTGTCTAACTCCCTTGCTAAAGTGTATCTCCCTGCAGAGAATTCTCTTTATTTTACTTCTATTTAGAACAGTTTTTAACACAAAGTGAGTACTCAATAAATAAATGTGAAATGAGTGGGGAAAAACCCTTTTATTTTTGTAACAGAGTAAATTTACACTGTCAGTTAACCAATGCTCCAGTTAGATACTGGAGACAGGATAAAACCTTAGGTACTCTGCTTCACAGTTTAACCAACTATCTACTTTCTCTAGTGACCTCATGTGTCTGTTTATTCATCTGCTGAATGCGTGTGATATTCTTATCCTGCATTCCATGAGAAGCTATTTTATATGAATAAAAAGAAAGTTTCTTGTGAAATAAACAAATCAAATAGTTACATAAGAATTTCAGATGATGAAGGGAGTAGTTTTAACTGATTAGTTGGAGCAGTGATTGCATTTGTGTGCCAAGGGAAAGTGATCCTCTACATTTCCCATCCAAAGAACTCTAGTGCCTGAGACTCCAATGCATCTACCAAGGAACCTCAGATGGAACCACTAACTAGGACGCTGCCTGCAGAAACCAGAATAAATCCAATTTGAATGAGACATATAGCACATTTTGAGAAACATCTCAAGAATAGTTTTCAAGTGGGATGATGACCAGCTGTTCTCTCTCTACCCAGAAAGGGGGAGAACTACCATAGGGACATAAAGACTAGGCTCAGGAGAGATTATACTGACTCTCAGGACTTGTGACTTTTGTGGTAGGAGGGACAGAAGAAAGAAGGGGATGCAGGCTTAGCACAACTTTCACTCTGTATACTTACCTTTACAAAAAACAGTCTGGCAGGTGTCCCCGTGCTTACAAACCTTCTATGACTCCTTATTACCCTTGGTTTTTGGTCCTTATTACTCTTGAGTTTAGAGACTCTCCATTAACTGGCTCCTAGAATGCTCTTCAAGCTCATTTACTACCATATTTTGAACCACATTACACTGTCCGCTATCACAAATCTCTTTGTATTTTAAACAGAAACACACACATACACAAACACTTCATTCCTTTTTCTTCACTTTTGTGATTCCTGCTTAATAGAGCAACTTTTACTTCCTCATCACCTAAATAACTTCTTATCTCTTAAGACTCAGTTCTGCCTTCATTTGACAGTAAGGCTTCTCTGCAAATATCTACTCCTGCACATAAAGTGACACATGCCTTATGATACCCTATGCACAACGCATAATTGTCATGAATATATTATATTTTAATGGGCCTTTAAAAATACATATTTCCTGCTCCAGGATAAATGAAAGAACCTGGATATTTTTGAGTTTTGGACTCCCTGTGTAGTCCCTGGAACATAAAATGGACTAGAGGTGCAAAATGTGTGGCAAGTTGTCACTGGAAAAGCTGACTCTTTTGATTATTATCAGAAAGAATCATCCCTTCCAAAGTCATTCCAATCTGGAGAATTTCATAGCTAGGAGTTGTTTAGGCCATCAAACTCCAGGAGGTGGGTAAACCAAGGAACCTGAAATTATCCCATGATTTAGAAACAGTTGGGTATAACTTCAGAGGTTGTCTCTCTTCCCAGGTCTTCTCCTATGGAAAATGAAGAGCTAGGAGAATTGATGTCAAAAGTGAAAATACAACCAGGTAGACGTGACACAATACTCAAAGGCCACAGCATTATCTGAAATCAGGAGGAAGTAGAAGAACACTGTGCATTGGGACATCATAGTGGGTCCATACTCAGAGAATGACCAGACAACTGGGAAGTGGGAGGCCCATCCGAGAGAAGACAAGTTTATGCTAGAAGTCAAGGACAATCATTGCATCCCTGGGTCTAGGAAGATTATCACAAAAATGATACGTGACCTCATAAGCAGATTTACGTTACAGGAATAAAAGCTATGGATGTGGATTGACACATAAACTTCTATAAGAACCAGGCTGCAATGTACACTTCCAAGTAAAGAACACTTAACTGTTCGTGATGTTGAATCGTCACCCTGAGCTGGAACACAACCCACTCACTGTGCTCCACCCCCTCACTGAGGAGATGCCAGGTACATGTTAGCCCTCCATTCAACCAGGCTCCATCATGGCAATTATGGCAATGTATTATAATTATTCTGTTTATATTCTGTCTCTCCCTGTGGATGTGAACTCCCTGAAGCAGAGGATGTGACTTATCATATTTGCTTTGCTAGAATCACGCCAAAACCATCCATCCATCTGTCAAATAAATATTTTAGGCACCTTCTATGTGCAGATATGATATTCAATCTAAGAATACCAGGGAAAATAAAATGTGATTACAACCCTTAAGAGTCTGACAATCTAATGGGAGACAAAAACAAGCAAACAGATATCACAACATAGTACAGTTAAATGTTACAATAAATAAAAATATCCAGAACTACTGGAACGCTGAGAAGAAGCTGCTGACTCAGAAAAAGCTTTGTAGAATATTTGTCATATAACTTGAAGTGAAAGTATAGGAATCAACTGCAGAAATGGTGAGACTGGAGAAAGGTGTTTTTGAGGAGTGAAGAGTAGCAGATGCCACTAAATGTCATCTAAATGATCACAGGCAAGAAAACACAGGACCAGAGAGCAGTGCGTGGCAGATTGTAGAGAGTCAATGTAGGCATGATTGGAGAGATAGTAAGTAAGACATTTTCATTTTATTATATGGACAATTGAAAGACACCTAATGTGTTTATACAGGATAATATTTGAGTAGACTAGATATTTAGAATCTTATGGTACATGTTCAAGTATTATTTATTGAATGTAAGAATGAATAAATGAACAAATTAATGTTAAAGTGAGAGATTCAAGGAATATCTTTTCCTGATACATTGTGTTTGCTGTTGTTAACTACTTGCCAGGACAGGAGGGTGGGGAGGATGCATGCCATCGCTTAAACTCTGGAAGGCATACATGTCTGAGGCATCCTTCAGGGACACTGAGCTGCAGCTCAGCCTAGAGGATAAAGTAAAAGGCCTCATGAGCTGCCTTACAAATCAAGCTTCAGGCAGCAGTATACTAGGTATGGAGCAAACAAAGATGGTGAAGGAGGAGGAGGAGGAGAACAGGGAAGAGAAGGAAAAGAAGAAGGAGGAGTGGAACAAGCAGGAAGAAAAGGAAGTGGAGGGAGATAGATTATTAGGTGCAAACCCCCTGTGAGATAGAAAATCAGAAAGTTCTTGAATTCATTCCAAACCTCCAAGGTAGTGGTGCTAAAGAATATATAGTCTGTTGAGTCCTTAAAGTAGTTCTACCATAAAAATACATCCAAGAATAACAGAGGATAGCTTTTAATTTAAATAATTCCTTGTCATTTCAAATATTCAACTTTCCAGGTTAGGTGTCAAGGAGAGAAAAAGAAGTGACCATTTAAGAATTTTGCAGTCCCGTAACAGGAGACATTCATGAAACACAATTATACCACTCCAAGTCTAGGTTGAATAGGAGAAGAGGGAAAAATAGTAATAAGGAATTTTTTTCTGTCAGAGGGAGAAAAGGAACATTTTATAATGAAGACATGACATTTTCCTGGGTCTTTCATGTAGGATTTTTTTTTATATATCCTTTTATTAGTAAATTTTAGGTGTACAACATAATGACATCCATCAGTGGAGATCTGCACCTTTACATACTCTCTTGGTTCTTATTTTTCCCCCTTCCCCTACCCTCCCTTCAACCCCTTCACCCCTCCCTATTTACAAATTATATATTTTCATGTAGGATTTTGATAGACTGAAATGGTGAGGTCAAGGGAGGGCAATCTGGGTTGTGGAAATTAGGCTTGCAAAAGCACTAGATAGAAACCCCAAAGACGCATGTCAGTGCAGGAAAGAAGTCTGCTTTGATTGTAAAGTAGAGGTGAGAATGGGAGATAAAGGCCAATGAGGTTGGAAGCAAAGCTTGTAGTCTGACCTGAAGGTCTTTCAGTCTTATGCTTGGTAGTGCAAATTTTATACTTTGGAAGGCTGGGAAAGCATTGAATGTTTCAAGCATGTTACTGACATGGTTAAAGGACAGGATGATGGAAATATCCATTTCTGGAATGTTAATGCCCAAAAATTCTGAGAAAAGAGGTGTTTGGATCCTTTGGTTCATCCCCATTATTTTCAGAGAGCCATATCTCAGAAGAGGAGTGCAGAGAACAATGTCCATTACGCACTCTTTATTCAGGTACCATTGGGACTCTGTGGATTCTCACTTTATAGTAGTGTGGCTGAAGCACCAAATGAACCATCATCTCCTAATGGGTCTGGCTACCTCTGGAGTCAGCCCATCAAGCAAATTAATGAGCAGCTTCAGTGAGGACTTTTGGCCCTGCTGTCTTCCACATTTGGACAGCTTAGCCACAGTGGTGGCAACCAGAACCCCAGGAGGCTAAAGAAAAGACAGAAGCTGGAAGGCAAGAAGAGGCCCCCAGGGAGACATCCTGAAAAGTTTATGAGGTGGTGAGGTTTCTGTAAACTGAGAAGAAGAGGCAGGGAGACGTGTTTGCATTGCTCAGTCCTCATTTGGGGGAAACCATTATTCATGGGACCATGAGTCTTCATTGGACTAGAGTGACCTGAAATTTCAGCTGGAAATATTTTCTCCAGAACCAGGAGCCAGACCAGGTGCTGTTTATCATTCTCACTATTCCAATTCCACTTCTTTCTCTGGAGGCCCAAGGGTCTCCTACAAATAGGTGACACATTATCTCTGACCCTGGGAGTAATTCAGTTTGGCCATCTTTATCTGCATAGATTGTTTTCTCTGAGGTCTCAAATAGGATACAAATTCAGGAATGCAAAACAGCCCCATCATTTAAAAGAAATATCATCCAGCCTGACTACGTTTCTGCTCTATTTCAATTAACGGTTTCATATTTGAGCACCTATTATATGCTAGGTTTCAAGCTAGATGTCTTCACATTCCTTCTCTCATATACAGAAAGATAATGAAACATAAGTAAATTAGAAAAAGATCTGGAGATCTCAGTGAATCCAAGGCTGAACTGAAATAGAATGAATTTTAGGATGTATTATTAGAAAAGATCATAAAATGGATTGAAAGTAATTTTTCATGATAGTAGATTGTGCTAGAGTATTTGATTCTGCTTCACTATTCTAATATAGCACATAAGTCTATTTTTAGTCATACAGCACAAAAGTCTAGACTTTATTCTAAAGATATAAGAAACTTTTAATTTTACTGGAACAAAGAAAAGTCATAAGGTGAGAATTTTGTCAATACGTGATGATACATTTTCCAGTGACAGAATATAAAGTAAACAAAGATTTCTCACAGCTTATATCTTTTTTCCTTCCCATATATCTACCCTAGTCCAGTGAGTCAAACTGGTCACCGCATAGATTCCACAATGCCTTCAATCCATATCAGTTTCCTGATCTGTGATAGTGAAGTGAGGTTGGAACTTCCTGTGTTAGAGTGTAGTGTGTTTAAGAATAATCTGAAGGCTTTAGTTTTATTTTTGTGTTTCTTTTTTGTTCATTTTTTAAAAAATTATTTTTATTGGTACATTTTAGGTATACAATATGATGACCTTCATCATTGGAGATTTGTACCTTTACATAATCTCTCTTGATTCTTATTTTTCCCCATTTCCCTGCCCTCCCTCCCTTCAGGATTCACTCTGTAGCCCAGACTGGCCTGGAATTAACTCACACTTCTTGGACTCCTCCTGCCTCAGCCTCCCAAGTGCTGGGATTTTACATATGCACCACCACTCCCAGCTAGGAATTTGTAAGATACATATTTCTGGGACTCAGCTCCAGCAGTTATACAGAATGCAGAATGTTGTTAGTGAAGTCCCAGGACCCCTGATTCCCAGCTCTCAGCTACCCAGATGCATGCTGCAACTCTATTCCCAGTCCAACGCCTCCTCCCTCCTCTCCCTTCTCATTTCTCTAAATAAGGCAGCTCCAAAACCAAAATCGGCTCCTAGAAATCAAGCCAGGGAATAACCTGACTATTTCCTGCTGAGAAGCAATAATTATAGCCCTGGAAGGATGCAATCTGCATACATTATTGCAAGTTATGCCAACAGAATGTCAACATTTGTGGCAGGAGGAATCTCGAGCGGCAATTACTCCAGGTCCTGGCCTGGCATTCTGAGATAGAGCTGGCGGTGCTAATTGCAGAGGAGGTGAGCTAGTGGGACGGCAGGTTACACAGAGGGAGACAGAAGGGAAATGCAGCCTTGAAGGTCAGTGTGTAGTGGGGACACAGATGAACTAGAGGTTGGATGGGCGGTGGGATGGAGCTGTCTTTTACTAAGGTGATGGGGGGTGACTATTCACAGGCAGTATTAAAGTTTCACTTTCTGTAAGATACTGTCAGCATTTAAGACTGTAATTTCTCCTTTCAAGGAGGTGGAGCAAAGTGATAAACACCATCAGTGCAATCTTTTATGTGTACTTCTATTTACTGAGCACCTCTATAAACCAAACACTATGCCGGGGCTAGGGCTTCAGAAAAGAATTAGCTTCAGTCTCTACCCTGAACAAGTTTAGAGTCAAGTGTAGGAAAGACTCATAAACAAATCATTACAACTACAATGTGATATGCTAGGTGTTCAAGCAGATAAATTCACAAAATGCTAGAGAAAGTAGAGAGAATAGTGAACAGTGGTAGGGAAGGAAAAAAAGGGTTTATCTTTTTTGTCACTGGGCCACTATACTCAACATCCACAACTTAAAGGAGAGGTTAACTTTGGCTCATGGTCTCAGGGAATTCAGTCCATGGCCAGCTGATTCAAAGGAGAAGACATCGTGATGTATGGGGATGGTGAAAGAGAGACGCTTAGCTCATGGCAGCCAGAGAGGAGATCAAGGAAACAGTGCCAGAGAGGAAAGGGCCACAGACCATAGGTCATAGTTCCCAAGGTTGCACACGCATAAGCCGGCCAGACATACTCAAATGTGTGGTTTAGTAATCTAGCAGAAATGTTTTAATCCAAAAGAGTTGATTTATCATAATTAATTGTTACAAAGAAATATTCCATGAAGGAGCTAGAATTTGAGCTGTGATTTAAAGGATGAATGAATGGAAATTGAGCCGTAGCAAAATTCTAAGGTGGAAAGAGGGAGCTAGTTTACACAGCAAATAAAAATAGAAACTCCACCAATTGTAATAATGAGAACTACATGTGACAGTAAACAGTGGGATATAAAATATAGAAGTACACATTCCATAAATTGATGTATTGAAAAGAAAGCTAATTAAAGAACTGAATTGTAGCCCTTTCTCTTTATCCCACAGGGAAAGAGACTAGTGATTATTTTGTTGTTGTTGTATTAAATTCTTTTATTGGTACATTGTAGGTATACAACACAATTACATTTCTCATTGGGAATTGTACCTTTACATGATGCATCTTG